>JACYXH010000364.1:0-69375 GCA_026745465.1 Lota lota
TATTCCTTCCAGGAGGAGCGGACTTTCAACAAGGCATCAAACAGTGGCAGAGAGCCTTACACCAGCTACTCTTGACGGGAACCATGGCCTCTGCATTAAACAAAAGGAACTTTAACAATACTTTCCATTCGGTGACTGCCAACTTTGGTCTACAATGTATAGTTGGGTGTTGGTGTTGTGTTGGGGGCAGTGTGAAACCACCGAATGTGTCATATGCCAACCTTGCTGTCACACACACACACACACGAGTGTGAACTGGCATCATTCTCTTAAAGTAAACTAATCTGTGACCATGGCGTTCCAATGATGCTGTCACAGAGATACGACACAAACAAACTTGACCTGATTTGACTTCAAGGTACAGATACCACGGGTAGTTCTGATCAAGCAATCTCTGCGGTCAAGTATCCATTTAGACTGTGATCCAATCCCTATGACAGCACACCGAGCCGTGCTCGTATTAATATTTAGCGAAGGGTACAGACCTGGGCCCAAGCGCCTCAGCCCTGATGGCATCAATGCCATGCCTATAATGACAGTAAAGCACTCATCTCGTGTAACACTGCTCAATAGACCCTTTTCACAGAGGGGTCATCGTAGGACACACACAGGTCGCACTCACGACACGAATTCTGGCTCTGCTACTTGTACCAGGGCACAAGTAGCTTATCTTCTCCAGCTTAGTCTGCTTCCCCTGCCCTGGTACAGCAAAGCAGCCCACCCCATGATCAGTGTTATGAGCGACACCTGTGTGTGTCCTACGATGACCCCTCTGTGCACAGGGGGGTCTATGGGGACACGTACGCCTGGACGATGATGTGACGGAGCCCGTGGAGTGAAGGGCCGGCAGGGCCGGCACCGTCACCTCACACACGTACTCCCCGGCTGTGGCGGAGGTGGCGTCCACCAGGGTCAGTGTGTGCCCTCTCCCCACCTGCTTCCCGTTCTGCAGACACACACCAAACACACGCACACGTCAGACTCAAGTTATTGTCACAAAAAAGCGATTGACATAGTAAAAACTTGTAGAAGGGTGCTGGTATTTATTTTGTGTATTGCTGTAGTTATACAAAGCATTTCAGATATTGGCGCTTAGCTTAGCATTCATTGAAATTTGGCCCGTGTCATCGATCTTTGAGCGATGGTTACCAAACCGAACACATTTTCCTTATGAAGAAGAAGAAAGATAATAACCTTGTACCACACAGCAGTGGTTTCCAGAGAGGACTGAGCGTTGCACGTGGCCGTGAGACTCTGTCCCTTAAACATGACCTTTGAATCCCTGGGCATCACCACCACGGGGTCCAGGTCTGCACAACACACACACACACACACACACACACACACACACACACACACACAAAGAGATAAGGGCATGAGAAAGAAACTTAAGCATGACAGTGGGCGCTTTCCCACCTAGCTGGTTTGGGGAGTTTGTTGTGAACGCAGGTGTGTTACCTCCCTAGCTGGGTTCCTTTAGGCGTATGTGGGTGGGAATAACATTGACTCTAGGCAGCTTCACAGGCTACAGCATGCATCGACAAGACTGCATTTGTAGTTACACATCCACACACTTGATGAGTTTGATACGTTTTAGTAGCAAACATTGACGCAACTCCGCTTGTTGACACATTTTGGTCCGCTCCTAAATCCCTTACGTTACACCACTCTCACACACCACTCAGAGTGAACGTGTAACATTGTGACTACAAATGAGCCACTGGTTCAAACTAAACCAACCCAACGATAGGTGAGATAGAATAGGATGTGTAAGAGCCAAATAAGGACGTAGTTAGTTTTTAGTGTGAAGTTAGAGACGTGGAAGCAACACAGTTCTTTGACCGTGCTTACCATGTATAAGTTTTGTGTTTAAGAAGTAAACATTTAAAAGTATAGACTGACTTCAAAAAGTGGCAAAGAAGAATTATAAGCAACGAGGTACGTGCCACTACAGGATGTATTACTCGTCACACAGTAAATGTTATACTATAGAGGTATTATGTATAGGTCAGTGCTGTGTGTGCGTATTCAAACTCTTACAATGCACAGTCAGCCGCATGTCTCCCATGACGCTGGCACGTGATTGGTTGCCCGGAGGACGACACTGGTAGACTCCGCTGTCTCTCCGTGTCACCCCGGACAGGACCAGAACGTCCCCACTAGAACCCAGGTCCACCTCTGGCTCCTGGCACAACACACACACACACACACAGACACACATTCACAGATGATGTGTGTATTTTCTTGAGCACACGATTAGAGCTAAGCCTGTATGTATCTCATGCATGCTCAGACATTTTGAAGGTCAGTCACTTTCATTTCAATAAATAAATAAAACATGTGTGTGGGAACAGAGTTCCTCTGTAAGCCTTGTCAGTGTGATGTATCCGGGCCCTGAGAGGGCAAGGCACCCAGCCTGGAGCTGCGGGGTCAGGGGCCCGGCTGCCAGCTCTTTCTCGTGGACCCTCCACTGCCTGTCTACCGCCAGGGCCAATCAGAAACATTCCCATGTCCCCTGTTAGTGGGCCATTCTCTCTTCGTGGGAGGGGGTGAGAGAGAGAGACAGGGGTTAGGGCCCTTCCATTCTTACTTCTTCTCTGTTGAAGATAAAGGGCGGAGGGGGGTTGGTGTTGCCATGGCAACGAAGCTCAACAGTGTCCCCCTCTTTCACCAGACCTGGCGGAGATTCCTTCAACAGCTCCACCATAGTGGCGGGGTCTGGACACACACGCACACGCATACACACCCACATAACCGACAGACGTGGTCAAAATATGCAGCCTATTCAGAGGGCTTGTAAAGTCACTTTATGGGTCAAGTTGTTATTTAATGCTTTTTTGCCAGTGCATGTCACGGTCTACAAAATGGACTTAAAATTAAACCAAGAAAATCTAGAATTCTATTTGTGTTGTGTTTGGGAAAATCTTAACTGCATGTTGAGTATTTTTAACAAATGGCGTCACAAAACAATTGTTAATTGTATGTAATTGTCACTAAAATGTCCTTTAAATAACGGCACTGAAAACACAAACTGAACCCAATTTGTATGCTGAAAAAGTGCAAAGAAACCTTCCACATTTTCCATTCAAACATAACCCTTCTAAAAGGTCCATCCAAAGTGCTTCTAATCCTCCTACTGCTCTCACAGTGGACGGTGATGTTGATGTCCCTGGACTTGGCCGTCCTCACGGCCCCGGGGACCAAGTAGCTGACCTCGCAGGTGAACCGTGCGTCCTGGTCCTCCTTCTCCACCTTGTACTGCAGCTCACTCTGCACCGTGAAGAACCCCTCCGGCTCCTGGGTCGCCAGGGTCACCATGTTCACGTCTGGTGGGGGGGTGGGAAGACACCACATCATCCCATGACAACCCTTTCATCATAGGAACCTCCCAACGTCTTCATTGTTGATCCACCTCTCCACTACCTGCCCCTTCCTGGAGAATATCCTCCTAAGTGGCGTCTCTGCATATCTCAGCTTGTGACTCAGTGCCTGTGATTACCCCATTCATGACAGCCGTCTCATTGGACATGTGACATCTGTTTGTTTATGTGGACATTCTAATAACCAATCAATATGCTTGCAACTTTTCAGTTATAAATAACAAGATCATAATGCCCACTGTGTTAAGACACATTGTAGTTTCTGAATATATATTACAACATCAATTCCAAAGTATTTAAAATCATGTCACGCCATTTAAAGATTAGGTTTATCTATAGCCTTCGCCTTAGCCTAGCCAAGTTCAACGGTTTTGAAAAGAAAACAACATCAAATAATGTGAAAGAGGAATCCTCAGGGAAGGAGTTCTACTAGCCCAGGGGACTCACGTTCTTGAGCGGGCACCAGGGGAAGGTGGTTCCGGTACCAGGTAATCTTGGGCTTGGGGAAGCCCCTCGCCTCGCACGACGCCACCTGAAACCGGTTTCACAAGGAGAGAGTCTTCACCGCCGTGCGATGCCACAACCGCTCACACGAAATGCTCATGAAACTCAAAATAGCTTTCTAAAATGTATTAAGAGCTCTCTCTCTGTGGTACAACACAGAAACCACCAGCTACAATCGGACCGCAGTAAGCACCATATTAAATAAGTAGCTCTAGGTTCGGTTATGAATACTTCAGGAAGTCATTTGGTTCATTTATGTCACTATGGATATTGAGAGCTGGGGAAAAGCAGAAGATTACTGGTGGTGATAGCGGATCGCTGTAGAAGGTCATATCACAACATTAGCCCTCGCTGTGGCAGGAACTGACATAAACCCACCTTAGACAAGGTCTCATTGGTCACAGATATTCCTGTAAGGACCCCCTCAATCACTGGGGGCTGTGGTGGTGCTAGAGTGGGAGAAAACCATTGAGCTAAGGATGAAAACATCTGCTCACATTTGAACTTTTTCTGAAGAGGACATATTGTCTCAGATTGTAGTAACAGATTGTAATAACTGAATCATAGCATGTCAACCACATTGGTAGCACGACACCTAACAACCATTTCTGTCCATTCGGCAAGTATAAGTACATCTGCAAACGTGTTCCTTCTTTCTCCTAAGTCAGGCCGTACACAACATTGTCTCTAAAGTAATGGTTTGCTCAGCAACATGGATGCTACCAAAGATACCCAGATTGCTGGATAAAAATCCCAAAAGCGCAGGGGAATGAAAAACGGGATTTCCTTGCTCGTCAAGGTGGTGATATCGTCCTTCACGGAGGGCGTTGTGGTTCCCTGTGTCGGCGTGCCTCTGGACCCCTACTCACCAAACACCCGGAGGTGGGTCCTGCCCTCGGCGCTCCCTGACGCCAGGCCGTCCACTCGGCAGATGAACAGGCGCTCGTCGGACAGGCGGACGTCCCGCAGCGTGAGCACGGAGCCCTGCTGGTCCGAGGTGACCTGGATGCGCTCGCTGTACTCTGTGTTCCTGTCCACCATCTGCTGGTCGTTGTCTCCATAGAAGATGCGGGTGCGTTGCCTGCTCTTGGCATCTTTCTGGTGGACGGGGGAACAAGGAAGCCACCGTTCATCCTGTCCTCTAGTCTCTCCTTCCTCCTGTACTCTCTCCTTCCTCCTGTCCTCTACTCTCTCCTTCATCCTGTACTCTCTCCTTCCTCCTGTCCTCTACTCTCTCCTTCATCCTGTCCTCTCTCCTTCCTCCTGTCCTCTAGTCTCTCCTTCATCCTGTCCTCTCTCCTTCCTCCTGTCCTCTAGTCTCTCCTTCATCCTGTACTCTCTCCTTCCTCCTGTCCTCTACTCTCTCCTTCTAACCACTTTAATGAACCACTTGAATGGTACGGTTGTATGACGACTCAAGCAGGAACTACAAGGACACTGAGACGGTAGGAAACTTCTGCCGTCATTACACGAGCAGCCCACATATCGCAGTGACTATATTGTACCGTCAAAAACACCTGAACAGCAGTTCAACAGCTGCCCACACAGCCATTTCAATTTCATTTGAAGTATAACAGGGGCCTTCACTCCTCCACTCTCTCCATCACTCCAGATTCAGGTAAAGAGAAGTACAAATGAAATTGAAAAGAGATTAAATAGAATGAAAAGAAATGATGTGTGAGAGATCACAGAAGGGGAAAAACAAAACAACACAAGAGCCAAAGTGGGGTTTTGGCTCTTGGCCGTACTCACCACGAACCACTGGATTATGACCAGGCTGGGCTTGCCGTTGATGAAGTTGTACCGACAGGGGATCTGGACCGTGTCATCCTTATACACCTCCACAGTGTCATCCATAGTCAGCTCCAATGTAGCCCACACTGTGGAACACACACACACACACACACCACATGTTATCGTGTTCAGTGTTCTTTTGTCTGTTGTGTAGTGTGAGCGTGTAGTATATAGTGTGTAGTGTGAGTATATAGTGAGTAGTATATAGTGTATAGTGTGTGTGATATATAAATTGTTTAGTGTGTGTACCTGGTCATCCCCAGAAGGTACGTAGTGTGCATTGTGTTGTATATCATGCCCGTGTGTGTGTGTGTATTATGTTGAATGTCATGCACGTGTGTGTGTGTGTACCTGGTCATCCCCAGAAAATGACCAGGTGGTTGTATTTCCACAACAACCAACAAGGGAAGAAGATGTGCTTCAACACAACCAACAAGGGAAGAAGATGTGCTTCAACACAACCAGGGAAGAAGATGTGCTTCAACACAACAAGGGAAGAAGATGTGCTTCAACACAACAAGGGAAGAAGATGTGCTTCAACACAACCAACAAGGGAAGAAGATGTGCTTCAACACAACCAGGGAAGAAGATGTGCTTCAACACAACCAACAAGGGAAGAAGATGTGCTTCAACACAACCAACAAGGGAAGAAGATGTGCTTCAACACAACCAACCAGGGAAGAAGATGTGCTTCAACACAACAAGGGAAGAAGATGTGCTTCAACACAACCAACAAGGGAAGAAGATGTGCAGCCTTACCTTTCTGGCAGTGCCTGGAGCTCCAGCAGCGGTAGTTGTCGTTGTGGTTGAACATGGTGCGTCCACACTGGGGGCGGTTCTCCACGACGCCCGGGCACACATCGCTGCACTCCTGCTTGTTCCCGGTGATATCGATGTTGAAGTCCGTGTCCATGATGAGCGACCAGTCCACCGTGTCCACGTAGCACAGCTCTGGGTTCTTTTCGATGAGGACGCCCCCTCGCGTGATGTTCCTCAGGTTGTAGAGGCCCACGTCCTTCAGGCCAGAACTCTCCAAGATCACCAGGGTGTAGTTGTAGAAGAGGTTGCGGCCACGGATGACGCTGAGGTTGGGGAACAGCGTGCTGAGGCTGTCCAGGACAGAGACGCGGTACAGCATCAGGTAGTCTGTGATCACGGTCAGCTTGGGGAAGCTGAGCGAGCGCAGCAGCTCCTGGTTGGCACTGCTGCTGATGAACGTGATCTGGAGGTAGCCTTCCACCACCGTGCAGTTCTCCAGACGCTGGAACTCTATGATGTAGTTGGACATGTCGATGTTGATGCTGGGGCCACAGACTGGTGAGAGAGGGAGGGAGGGAGGTTATGACTGCTGCCTATCTAGGATAGGCATGGAGGTTTCCATGCCTACTGGACACCATTAACTAACGGAAGGCCATCACAGCCTTCATCCAACCTCAGCGGGTGATCACACGTTCACCTGAAGACACGTTTCAACAGGGGGGGGCCACCATCACCGTCTACGTACGTTCTCCGTTGGCGGACAGACCCAGCAGCAGCAGCAGCCAGCAGAACAAGATGAACGCATCTCCCTCCGTGAGACGCCTCGCGCCTGGCCGACCCATCCTCACCAGATATCTAGTGTGTAGAAACTTGTTCAAAAGTACAAAGAACAGCCTTTTTAATGACAAAGAGGAGGAGATGGAGACTCATCCTCACCAGATATCTAGTGTGTAGAAACCTGTTCAAAAGTAGAGGAAAGCCTTTTTAATGACAAAAAGGAGGAGATGGAGACTCATCCTCACCAGATATCTAGTGTGTAGAAACTTGTTCAAAAGTAGAGAGGAAAGCCTTTTTAATGACAAAGAGGAGGAGATGGAGAGGTGTCCACTTGTTTTTACAATAACGTGGTTTCTTTAATGAAAATACTCGTGCTGTTGACCCAAAACGTTGCATGACGCTGACAGCTACCAGCATGTGGCTTGCTAGCAACAACGGGAAAGCATATGCGAACTCCAAAGCAGTGTTATAAACGCAATAAGCATTGTTTGATAATGGCATACGCGTGTTCCATGTCTTTAAATCCAAACTACACACGTTCACATTGGAAATGAGCGGGACTCACCTGGTCTGCACTACTAAACCAAACAGCCTGCACCGTTTCCCTAACGAAACAGCCAAGTTACGCTTGGTAAAGTTTTCAAATCCAATGGCGCCAACTGTTTACTCACTTTAGAACAGCAACAGAAACGTCGTCTTTCGCGTTAGAGGAAATCCTTATTTCTCTTCTTCATGGAAAGCGCGCGACTGCTGTGTCACGAGGTGCAGTGTCCACCTATGACATCGCTGAATGGTGTATTACCAAATATATGCTCTTTACAAATATATTAGCCTACATGTTATTTATATATGTAAATTAATTAGCACTTGTTTTTATTTATATAAAAATATTTTATTATAATACTATATGAATATGACTTTCTTCATATTGAGTGATTGTATATTTGACTGACCAGTACAACTACATTCAAATGTACATTGAATTAGCATCATATTACACGACTATATTTAAAGAAAATAAGCTTTTTATAAAACCGACAACGGTCGTTAATACCACTACATTATATAGTTAACGACCTTTTGGCGTGAACGGTGGGCGTTTTTCACAAATAGGACAAGTAGAACATGGAGCAGAGTACTAGCTCACCCACTGTGCGCATGCGCAATTGTGTGTTTATACAGTGACGGATTTCGATGCCAGTCACATGTCTTTTTTTTTTTATAGAAAGGATTTGATTCGTTTGGTGATGTTTTAATCCGACTGCGTTTGCCAAAGACCAGTTGCTGTAGCAGGAGTGAAACAGATATACGAAGTGTGTCCTCTGGGTTTAGAAATGATATATATTGAGCCACTCCATCGCACGAGGCGCACACCTCTGTGGCGGTGCCAGCCAATCATAGACTACTGGTCGCCTCTTATCTCCGCCCACAAGCCTATATTAAAGCCAGCATTGGCCACTGGCACATCCTGTTGATTGATACGTAGCCCGGAAAAGGGATATACTTCATCCAACCGTCCATTAAAAAAATAAAATAAAAAGGCAAACACAGATGTTGACACCGGCTCGGACATCTCTGCCAAGGTAAGCCGTTTTCACCTTTTCTACTAAATCAATATCCGTTAAGCCAGTGGTCACCAACCTTTTTAAGCATAATATCCCTCAGCCTTGGTGAAAGGCAACATCTACCTATTGAAGCGTTGCGAGAAAAAGACAGATTTGACTTCCGACTCGAGGCCTTTTATTTGGCTAATTGTATTTGAATAACATGAAATGGTTTGGTCCAACTTTCAAATTGATGCAACCAAGAAAACACTAAGTAGAAGTGTGATCGCAGACATGAATAATTATACAGGATGACAAATGAAAAACAGGTGTGCTTTGTCCCGCCGTGCTTCCACTGGAACTATAGGCTACTGCCTCTTCAGTGGCCACTGTTACACCGTATTCTGTGACCCACCGTATTCTGTGACCCCAGGGGTCGCTGTTGCACATTTTCTGCAACATGCACGAGTTTGAAGGCATAAAGTCGTTCATGTGCGGAAACATGCACGAGCTTCAAAGTAAACATCGTATCGTCATCGCTTTCTCGGGATGGGTTAGTTCGTTTTGTAAAGCCCGTTGAGTGGATAAAGCAAAGAGGTTGATTTGGCTCTGTGGTGGCACGATGATGACGGGTCCTTCTTTCTTGATGCAAACTTGAATATAGAAACGGTGTTGGTCAATTCTAAACAGCATTTTACACAGTAGCCTATAGTAGGAAATACTCAAAGGTCAATGAACGTAATTAAATGCTGATTGTTGCTTCTTATGGGGAAAGAAGCAACGTTGATGGATCGTAGTTAACGCCCCGTCCATAGTATGTGTCTGTAAAATGATAATCAAAGCAAATGTATTTATAAAGCACATTTGATTACAAAGGGATGGGGGAGAGATGTTTCTTCATTACGAGACTCTCTCTAATTGCTCAAAGTGTGGTTGTTTTTGTTATAATGCCCACCTTTTTTTTATTACTGCAGTTTATGAAATAATGCCTGTATGGGCGTAAAGTGTGCGTGATTGCAGTGACTTGGGTGGATTTGCAGCGTAAGGGTGATTTTAGTGACCTAAGAGCACAATTTTAAAAAAGCCGACAGTATTGCGCCCTGAGTATGGTGGCCACTGAAGAGGCAGTAGCCTGTGGTTCCAGTGGAAGCACGGCGGGACGAAGCACCCCACAGCATCTGTTTTTCATTTGTCATCCTGTATAATTATTCATGTCTGCGATCATCACAGAGTCCACACGCAACAGGAAACCATCCACGGTGGGTCACAATCCATGATAGCTGGCCGTCGTATTCTGTGACCCCACTGTAAATGCGATTTTTTTTTAACTTAAACCACAACCAAATGTGTTCAGGTCATTTGGCATCCTCATATCTGTATGTGTACAAAATTATTCACGTCTGCAATCATCACAGAGTCCACACGCAACAGGAAACCAATTACGGTAGGTCACAATCCATGATAGCTGGCCGTCGTATTCTGTGACCCCAACGTAAATGCGATTTTATTTTACTTAAACCACAACCAAATGTGTTCAGGTCATTTGGCATCCTCATATCTGTATGTGTACAAAATTATTCATGTCTGTGATCATCACAGAGTCCACACGCAACAGGAAACCATCCACGGTGGGTCACAATCCATGATAGCTGGCCTTCGTATTCTGTGACCCCACTGTAAATGCGTTTTTTTTTTTACTTAAACCACAACCAAATGTGTTCAGGTCATTTGGCATCCTCATATCTGTATGTGTACAAAATTATTAACGTCTGCAATCATCACAGAGTCCACACGCAACAGGAAACCAATTACGGTAGTCCTGTTGCGTGTGGACTCTGTGATGATCGCAGACACATACAGATATGAGGATCCCAAATGACCTGAACACATTTGGTTGGGGTTTAAGTAAAAACAAATCGCATTTACAGTGGGGTCACAGAATACGACGGCCAGCTATCATGGATTGTGACTTACCGTAATTGGTTTCCTGTTGCGTGTGGACTCTGATGATCACATACGTGAATAATTTTGTACACATACAGATATGAGGATGCCAAATGACCTGAACACATTTGGTTGTGGTTTAAGTTTAAAAAAAAAAACGCATTTACAGTGGGGTCACAGAATACGACGGCCAGCTATCATGGATTGTGACCCACCGTGGATTGTTTCCTGTTGCGTGTGGACTCTGTGATGATCGCACTCGCAGACGTGAATAATTTTGTACACATACAGATATGAGGATCCCAAATTACCTGAACACATTTGGTTGGGGTTTAAGTTTAAAAAAATCGCATTTACAGTGGGGTCACAGAATACGACGGCCAGCTATCATGGATTGTGACCTACCGTAATTGGTTTCCTGTTGCGTGTGGACTCTGTGATGATCGCAGACGTGAATACTTTTGTACACATACAGATATGAGGATCCCAAATGACCTGAACACATTTGGTTGGGGTTTAAGTAAAAAAAATCGCATTTACAGTGGGGTCACAGAATACGACGGCCAGCTATCATGGATTGTGACCCACCGTGGATTGTTTCCTGTTGCGTGTGGACTCTGTGATGATCGCAGACATGAATAATTATACAGGATGACAAATGAAAAGCAGGTTGCTGTCGGGTGCTTCGTCCCGCCGTGCTTCCACTGGAACTATAGGCTACAGCCTCTTCAGTGGCCACCATACTCAGGGCGCAATACTGTCGGCTTTTTTAAAATTGTGCTCTTAGGTCACTAAAATCACCCTTACGCTGCAAATCACCCAAGTTATTTCATAAACTGCAGTAATCAAAAAACGGTGGGCATTATAACAAAAACAACCACACTTTGAGCAATCAGAGAGGGACTCGTAATGAAGAAAGATCTCTCCCCCATCCACTTGTAATTAAATGTGCTTTATAAATACATTTGATTTGATTAGCATTTTACAGACACATACTATGGATGGGGCGTTTACTACGATCCATCAACGTTGCTTCTTTCCCCATAAGAAGCAACAATCAGCGTTTAATTACGTTGATTTACCTTTGAGTATTTCCTACTATAGGCTACTGTGTAAAATGCTGTTTAGAATTGACCAACACCGTTTCTATATTCACGTTTGCATCAAGAAAGAAGGACCCGTCATCATCGTGCCACCACAGAGCCAAAACAACCTCTTTGCTTTATCCACTCAACGGGCTTTACAAAACGAACTAACCCATCCCGAGAAAGCGATGACGATACGATGTTTACTTTAAAGCTCATGCATGTTTCCGCACATGAACGACTTTATGCTTTCAAACTCGTGCATGTTGCAGAAAATGTGCAACAGCGACCCCTGGGGTCACAGAATACGGTGGGTCACAGAATACGGTGTAACACCACCATACAATACTGTCGGCTTTTTGAAAATTGTGCTCTTGGGTCACTAAAATCACCCTTACGCTGCAAATCCACCCAAGTCACTGCAATCACGCACACTTCACGCCCATACAGGCATTAGTTCATAGTTTATTTCATATACTACAGTAATCAAAAAACGGTGGGCATTATAACAAAACAACCACAGTTTGAGCAATCAGAGAGGGGCTCGTAATGAAGAAAGAGCTCTCCCCCATCCCCTTGTAATTAAATGTGCTTTATAAATACATTTGATTTGATTAGCATTTTACAGACACATACTATGGATGGGGCGTTTACTACGATCCACCAACGTTGCTTCTTTCCCCATAAGAAGCAACAATCAGCGTTTAATTACGTAGATTTACCTTTGAGTATTTCCTACTATAGGCTACTGTGTAAAATGCTGTTTAGAATTGACCAACACCGTTTCTATATTCACGTTTGTATCAAGAAAGAAAGACCCGTCAACCTCTTTGCTTCAGCCACTCAACGGGCTTTACAAAACGAACTAACCCATCCCGAGTGAGCGATGGCGATACATTGTTTAGTTTTAAGCTCGTGCATGTTTCCGCACATGAACGACTTCATGCCTTCAAACTCGTGCATGTTGCAGGAAATGTGTAGCAGCAACCCCTGGGGTCACAGAATACGGTGTAACACCCGCTGTACTGGGATTGTTCTGGAAATAATCTACTAGTTTGCAAAGAGGCGAAGACAGAGCACTATTAACATGAATAGCTTTTATTCTCAGTGCACCATAAAAACGGAACATCTATGTCATTTACTTCTCTATTTATGCATTTCATCAGAGCTCACATCCAACCATACCTCCATGACCACGCTTGCTCATTGGTCATTTGTTCTTGTTTTTTGCCCGACATATCTCTTAAAATAGTTGTTTTCAAGTTCTAAATGTCAACCTCTTATCTGATCCCAGGTCATTCTGACTTGTACTTATTGGCTTGACACTGTTCACTTGAACACATTTAGCTCCAAGCTCAGATTTTCTGTCTCTACTGTTTTTCCAGTACCCTAACAAATTTGAGCATTGACCCAGAATAAATTTAGAAATACAAGGGGAATGTATTAGCATTTACATGAAGAGTTGAAGACTCTCACTTCAGGAATTAACTGGGCATTAACCAAAATAGTTTAAAAACTACATGGAACAAATGTTAGTCACACAATCACTCTGTAATCATTCAAATCTGATATGATCAGAAAAACATTTTACATAGATGCATACTAGAATTAAACACAATGAATACTCAAACAAGACTTTAAATTCATTGATCTAAACATTATTGTTGAGCATTCACAATATGCTATTTGAATATGCTCCCATGGCAGCCACCGTACTTGCTACTGTGCATGGGCAGACGTTGGTGCGCTCCTCAGGTGTTCGGTTAGTCATGTCATGATGGTCTAGGACTTACCATTATGTTATAATAAAAGTATTCCCTCCGTACATGGTCATTCAACAATTACAATCCATGATAGAACAATTTACATAACCTACAAACCTATATAAAAAAGACAACGTTTCTCTCGTTACCCTCATCCTGACAAAGAAATTGGTTTTGCACAGCCAGTTATCAATATCTGAACGCTGGTTTATTTGTTTTATCAGATCTGTCAGTTTCAGTTATTCAGTGGTGTAGTACAAGGATAGGTTTCTTCAGATTACAAGTAGCCTACTATGCCCATAACTTATTCCTCCATTTACTTTAGAGAGCAGGCTACATTCTGATTCTGCTCTCTATATGACCTTATACACGCGTCATACAAACGCCATTGTTGAATTACCTGACACGGAGGGAATACTTTGTAAGAGTAGTACTTTTATTTTAACACAATGGTAAGTCCGGGACTAACATTACGTTACTACCCGAATACCTAGAGGGGCGCGCCAACCACCGCGCATGCACCGTAGCCAGTACGGTGGCTGCCATGGGAGCACATTGTGAACGCTCTACATCCTCTCTTTAGCTTGCAGCCCTAACACAAAACAGAACATTGCTAAGATAAATAATAACATTTGAATGTTTATCCAAACAAGCCATTAGGTATGGAGGAAAACGAAACATGGCATGTAATCTAACTCAATACTAACATTCTTTCAGAACATTTTATAACACTGAGCATGTTGTGCTTAATGTCCACACAAATTCAAATCACTCAGTCTTTATATTTGGGGTTCGGCCTACTAACACGACCTGAGCGTGTTTGGTATGGGCTCCCACTGATGCGTGTTGGCATCAGAGCTATGGGCTCTTTAGCTGGGGTCGTTTCAGTGTCCATGCAGTTGGGCTTCTCTGCAAAGGGATGGGGAGTTTCCTCTACAGCTGTATTGAAGTGCTGCGGGGCTGCGTCGGTGGACAGCTCTGGAGGTGGCTCGGCTACAGGTAGGATGTGTCTGCGATTTCTCCTGTACTCTCTGCCTTCAGACTGGATGAGGTAGGATCTTGGTTCCCTACAGACCTCTTTTACCATGCCCTTGCGGTTGTACCCTTGGGGGGTCTGCATCCTGACTGCTTCACCTTCAGACAGGGTCCATAGTGGACGGCTTGACTTGTCATAGCGCCGCTTTTGGGAGAGTCTTTTCTTTAGGAGTTGAGACTGGACTTGTTGGGTGTTACGGGCTGTAGGCTCTAGCAACTGTTTGCTGACTGGGAGTGTGGTACGTGTCTGCCTTGACATAAGTCTCTGTGCCGGTGAGCCTAGCTGTGCATCTCGAGGGATGTTTCTCAGGTTTAGTAGGTTTAGAAACGTGTCTGTTCCATCTCTTTTTGAGTTTTCCATCAGCTGATTTGCACTACGGACTGCCCTTTCAGCTATGCCGTTGCTCTGTGGGAATTCTGGGCTGCTGGTGACGTGCTCAAAGTCCCACTGCGTGGCAAAGTCCTTGAACTGTTGGCTGTTGTACTGTCTAGAATTGTCCGAGATGAGTATGTGCGGTGACCCATGGACAGAGAAATGTCGTTTCAGTTTTGTAATGACTGACGTTGCTGTGATGTCCTTGAGTTGGTCAATCTCAAACCAACCTGAATATGAGTCTACAAGCACTTGATAGTGTTTACCATTCCATTCGAGGATGTCTGTTGCCACTGTAGACCACGGTAGGTCTGGAACTGGGTAGAGCTGGAGTGGTTCCTTCTGTTGATGTGGTTTAGAGCATGAGAGTGTTGCATTGTTATTCACGCTGAGTTGATGAACTTCCTTGTTCAGTGTTACTAACTCCATGCGTATGCATGCTGGTAAACCTAGCAGTGGCTGGACGTTTCTCTGCACGATGTAGAACTGTAGTTCATATGGCTGGTCTGCTAGGTGACATGACAGGACAACTGAACCCCATATGCCACCAAGTTGGTGATTCTTGAACAGTCTATTTCTTCCCTGTTCTTCACACGTTTTAATGTATCATATGACATGACGTTGCATTTTGCCCCTGTATCGACTTTCATTTCGATGGGCTTGCCATTGACGTGGACAGTGGTGAATGCTTCACTTTTCTCCGTAGCATGAGAGTATACTGTGTCAACGTTCTCCAGCGTTATTCCATCCACATAGTATGAATCATCGTCGCTACCACTCGTGGCTCGGGCTGGTTCTAGTTGATTGACAGATTTCCTATATCTCTGTGTGCCATGGTGCTGCTGTGTTGATCTGCAACACGTTTTGTAATGGTTCCATTTCTTACATGTGTGACACTGTTGACCATATGCTGGGCAATTTTCTCTCTTGGCTGCGTGGCTACCTCCACAATTGTTACAATTTGTGATAGGCCGTGCATTCCTCTCTGACTGAGATGTTCGTCTTGTATCGAATCTCTGCGTCCTTGCAAATCTGTATTGTACAGCGTCAACGTTGGCTGGTGTTTGCGGTGATGATAATGTATTTGTGTGTTGTTCTGCCAGCTCGTGTATTCGACATACAGATATAGCCTTGGTTAGAGTCAGTTCACTGTCACGCAGCAAAACCTTTCTCAGACTGTCATTATTTATGCCGCATACGAGTCTATCTCTGATGAGTTCATCTTGCAAAATTCCAAAATTAGAGCTCTTTGCTTTGATCCTTAAATCAGTGACGTATGCTTCAATGGTCTCACCTTGGTTTTGACACCTCGTGTTGAACTTGTGCCTTTCTATCGTAATGTTGGTTTGAGCATTGCAAATCTCCCGAAATTTCCTCTTCAGACATACTGGGTCTTCTTTTGACTCGGCCGGAGTGATGACGCCTCCGTCCCCGGGAGCTCTCACCTCCGCCGCGTATACAAATGACCTCTCTCGTTCAATGGCTTCCGATCCTGCTAGATTGAGGAGAATATATGCTTGTGTGCGGGCTGGCTTGTCAAAGTGTGCCGCCGCAATGAAAATGTCGTACTCTTGTTCGAACACTCGCCAGTTCTCTGCGACGTTCCATCAAAGAGTACAGGTTCGGGTCTGCGAAATCCGTCAGCCATCACGATGGTGCACGTTCGTTGCTAGTGCTAGCTCGTGGCGTTAGCTCGTTAGCTACGGTAACGTTGGTTGTCCACGCTCGATCGGTGAGTTAAGCTTCCTATTCGTTTCCAAGACTTGTATAATCCATTGAGTCCGTGTTCACTTCTGACACCATGTTGAATGACCTGACACAGAGGGAATACTTTGTAAGAGTAGTACTTTTATTTTAACACAATGGTAAGTCCGGGACTAACATTACGTTACTACCCGAATACCTAGAGGGGCGCGCCAACCACCGCGCATGCACCGTAACCAGTACGGTGGCTGCCATGGGAGCACATTGCGAATGGTCTACAGCCATGTTCTGAAATAAATATGCTAAGTAAACTTGGGTAACGTTAAAGGCTTTTCTAAAGACGGATGATGGATCGGATGGCATGCTAATGGTGGGTTTGAAGAAGGAGCGATTGACACTGAGGCTAGCCAAGATGAGTAGCTATTAGTAAGAAGAAGAACTTAATTCATGTAGTGCAGAATAAACCACCAGGGGGTCCTGCAGATACGTCTCATGTTTCAAAGTGTCCCCAATAGATATATCATTAAAATAGCTGTTTGATATATATACAGTATATACCATTTTGGTATTTATTGCAACCATAGTAGGTGGCAGTAAATGCAAATAAGAATTCACAGATAGTGTTGATGACTTTTCCCCTTGCCTAAAACAAACGCAGTGTTTCCAGTGAGACTCGTCTGACACAGATGATCTTCTGTTGTGATACATGTAGGAAAGGGCGACTCTGGAATAATGTCTGGACATGATTCTCTGGACGTTGTCCAGAGTTCATTCGTGAAGATGGCATAGGGGTGAAACATTTGAGAACAAGCTCTACTAACTAGAGGTGGAACAAGCTCTACTAACTAGAGGTGGAACATTTGAGAACAAGCTCTACTAACTAAAGGGGGAACAAGCTCTACTAACTAGAGGGGGAACAAGCTCTACTAACTAGGGGGGGAACAAGGTCTACTAACTACAGTTGGAACATTTGAGAACAAGCTCTACTAACTTGTTGATTTTATTCATTTATTTGACTGTTGCCATGTAATGCATTAACATCGTCCTGCACACTAGCTTCTACTTTGTGTAGATCTACTCGTTACCGCAGGCCAGCTACTCTGTATCATGTATGTTGATCTGTATGTTTCCATTTATTGTGCAGCCAGTGAAATAAGAGTCTGTTGACAGTTGCTTTGGTGGCAGGTGTGATTCTGATGAGTTGACAGCTTACATCGTTAATGGATCAATGGTTCTTAGAAACACCTGTACAGCGGAGTGATACATGTACAGTTAAAAGTCTCGTCACAAATGCCTCTTGTCCAATTCAATTACTTGGTCAGAACTAGTAAATATATTTTCTTATATAATTTATTAAATGTATTTACTGCTTTTTTTTTCTCTCCCCAGATATTTCAGAACTTCAAGAAAAGTCTGTGACTACATGGTTTGATGGTTGAAGCTCATGCAAAGCTGACAACCATGTTTCTACAATTCATGTTAATATGTTCAGTTTCTAATACTTTGTACGTTGCCGTTGCTTCACGGTGTCTCCCGGATGAGTACAGAGCAGGACTGGAGTGTTGCCCTGCATGTCCTCCTGGTAAGGGTCAAATATAAATTATTGTCAAGCTGTCTACAAATCTACAACATATACTCTCTATGACATATACAAGATATACTGTCTAGGAATCTACAACATATACAAGATATACTGTCTACAAATCTACAACCTATACTGTCTATAAATCGACAACATATACTGTCTAGGAATCTACGACATGTACTGTCTACAAATCAACAATATATACAGGCAAAATAGTCTAGTTGCATGTTGGATAAACACATATATCGCAATATAAATATTGTTTGAACTGCTTATTTGCATAAACCGGCTAATTGCATACTCGTCTTCATCCCAAAACCATTAGGATCACCGCGGGGCGTCCACCTCACAGCGGGTTTACTCTATAAATGTCTTCTAACAAGTACACTTGCTTCAAAAGTAGACCGATCAAAAGACCCTTCCACGCCTACTCAGTACATCTCCTTTAAAACAAGTGCCTTTATCGCCTGGCCCTGTTCCTTTTTCTCCGCAGAACTTCCTTGATATTGCTCTTACATGTGCACATGCCTGGCGACTTTTTCTGACGAGAATAGTCACGTGGGTTTATTTGATTTGATCTTTTCATTAGTTACAGCCATTCCAGCCATATCTAGCAAGACTTTATGCGCCATGGCAGAGAAAGTCGAAACGAAAGGTCCTTTGTCTTGCTGACCAAATTATTGTTTTGAAAGAGTTAGAAAAAAGATTTGGCATCTCACAGTTATAGAATTCCAGGATCGGGAAACAAAAGGATAAGCGTCTCAGTGCTCACCAAAGCAACGTAAACCCAAGAAGGAAAAGGGCCTTTGAGAGTTCTCATGAAGACGTCGAAGACGTTATTCTCCAGTGGAATGTACCTGAAGCCTGTAATTGGTTTTCTAATTTCCTCTTCGGATAATGGCATGTATCGGATAATCGCAAAGATTTCGGCGTAAAATTGGGTATGCAATCAACAGGTTTTGACTGGTTTATGTACAACATATACGGTCTAAAAATATACAACATATACGGTCTACTACTCTAAAAGATATGCAAAATATGCTGTCCACAAATCTACAACATGGACTGTCCAGAAATCTACAACATGTTCAACATAAACTGTCTATTAATCTACAACATATTTAAAACGTTCTTTCCAACAGGAATGCATGTTGAAATGGACTGCACAGAGATCAGCATAACAAAGTGCACAGATTGCACCAAAGGTACTTTCCAAGAAGGCCTTAATGGACAGAAGCAATGCTCTAACTGTACAAAGTGTGACACAGGTACATTCATATTATTTGATTATTTTAAATATACTGTTGATTATGTTATGATGTAAATGTTGGTTCAGGTGGATCTCAGTTGGGAGACGTTGTGCCCTCTCCAGTTCCTCTGTATCTGTTGTGATTAACAGGTCTCGGCCTAAAGGTGAAGAAGCCGTGTAAGACAACATCAGATGCTCTGTGTGAGATCCTGGATGGATACTTTTGTACTGACTCTAACAGAGGGGGATGTATGGCCGCTCAGAGACACACAGTTTGCAGTCCTGGTCGATACATCAGTCAAAGAGGTTGGTGTCAAAACCCATCTTCTGAATCTATTAAGGCCAGAACTCCTTTTAATTACAATTCTCTATTTCCTTGTTCCTTCTTGGAGCTTTCACCAAACAGCTTTGATGAATTTCAGCTTGGTTGCTATAATTTATATTGCAGAACTTAATATCCATGTTTTTGGTCACAACATTTATATTTGCACAGGAACAGCAGATAAAGACACAGAGTGCCTCCAATGTACTGATGGAACATTCTCAGAGGGCACGTCATCGTCTTGCCAGAACCACACAACGTAAGTGAATATTATAGTTAATTTATCAATACAGTTAATACATTAATGGTACTTCTAGCATTAAGTCAGTGCTTTGGTTTGAAGGTTTTCTCTTCTATTTAATGAGAAAAATTGTAATTGCAAAAGTATCACACAAGCTTTAAAATCACACATACGATTTTATATTTTCATTTTATCCAAGGCAGCTTGCAGTGAATTCAGACCCAGGTAGACCAGGATAGTATACACTACACACCCTGAAACTGTGTTGTTTTGTCCTTCTCATTTCAGATGTGAATCTGTGGGACTAAAACAGATAAAACCAGGAACTGATTCAACTGATTCTGAGTGTGGAGAACATGGTGCAGACACAGGACTAGTGGCAGGAGTAATAGTAGGAGTCATACTGGTAATGGCTTTAATAATAATCATAGCCATTATTCAGAGGAAGAGAAGAAGAGGTACGTGTTACAGTAATCTAATATTGATCATGTTACATTAAACCATCATGTATAATGGTTACATAAAATCAATATGTATCATGTTACATTAAACTAACATGTATCATGGTTACAGTAAACCGAAATGTATCATGGTTACAGTAAACTAACATGTATCATGGTTACAGTAAACCAACATGTATCATGGTTACAGTAAACTAACATGTATCATGGTTACAGTAAACTAACATGTATCATGGTTACAGTAAACTAACATGTATCATGGTTACAGTAAACTAACATGTATCATGGTTACAGTAAACTAACATGTATCATGGTTACAGTAAACTAACATGTATCATGGTTACAGTAAACTAACATGTATCGTGGTTACAGTAAACTAACATGTATCATGGTTACAGTAAACTAACATGTATCATGGTTACAGTAAACTAACATGTATCATGGTTACAGTAAACTAACATGTATCATGGTTATTATGCTGAATGAAAGTGACTGCTGTCATGTGGAGGCTGCAGCTCTGGAGATCAGACCATCAGCCAAGCGGTGAGCTCTTCCTCCACCTATTTGAGTTCACCAATGTGTTACTAAAATACGTAATTATTATATATCTGGCAAGTAGGCTCAGACCTTCCGTTTGAACATTTTTGTGTAGTACGTTTTTTGTACACTAAGTCACTGAGCGAAAACGCAGGCTTGCAAGTTGCCATGGCAATTGTGTGTGTGTGTGTGTGTGTGTGTGTGTGTGTGTGTGTGTGTGTGTGTGTGTGTGTGTGTGTGTGTGTGTGTGTGTTGTGGAGAGCTTTGTATATTAGGAATGGTTTATGATGAGCAGCATCCACTCCCGGCTGTCAATCAAAACACCAATAGAATAAAATCCACACGGACGGCAGGAGAAAGTTTGACGGTGTTTTATAGGTTTCTCAAGATAACAGCTGTGGTTCTGTAACAAATACAGTAATGCCATTCTTATTAGACACCACTGCGGACCAGATAAACAAACAAACCCTACTGACGAGAGCCCCATTGATGTCTATAATATGGAATAGAAAGTATACAAATCAAATAAGTCTATCGATGCTATTCACCGTATTCAGGGAACCGGAGTTACACATGAACTTGACTACGGCCGTATGAATAAACGCTCACAATTCAAAGTCACGTGACCGTATGCATTGCAAAGACATCCATTTAGCTTAACTAAAACCCAAGGTTTGCAACGTAAAACGAGCCAAGGCTACATGCAGCACAAATGACCAGACACACAGACGATGCAACTAGTGGACAACCAAAGAATCACCCAATGAAGGTTAACACACACAGACTGTATATCAGTAACAACATATACGTCACGGGCGCACAACTGAAACCACCAATAACTTTCCACACTCCACGGTGCCGCTGCTCCGCGCGATGTTTGCTACAAAACGGCTGCATTCGCAAGCAGAGTGATCAGCTACGTTGACCAATCACATGCTTAAAGCGGTAGCCCTCATTAATTAACATTAGCTATTGGTCCGGCAGTGCAGCTACTCGGAGCCTTTTATACAGAATGTATATATATGTATGGGCTATATTATTGGGCTATATACACTACTGTAAGCCTGCGACTTACTGTTCATTATTACATAACACAGAGCAGGGACAAAGTGTTAAGACTTCTGTTCTTGTTCGACAACGATAATGGCAGCCGTCTCCCTACACTTATTCAGTCTGTCAAGAAGTTCTTCTCTGGTTGTGTGTGTTTGGTTGCAGGGCCGGCTAAAGGCATAGGCCATATAGGTGGTCGCCTAGGGCGCGCCACCTGCTGGTGGGCGCTGGTCACCCTCAAAGGAAAATAAAACTTAAGACCTTTTTCACACTTTTTGACTCATGTAATTGAACAGTACCGGTCAACCGTTATCTATCATTTATGCTTCAGATGTGTTTATTGCCTGATGGCTTGTAATTTATGAATCATTGTGTATCCTTACTAAAGGAAGGGGAGGACAAATCCTAATCTCACCTAGGGCACCAAAATGCCTAGAGCCGGCCCTGGGTGGTTGTGTATCGCTGGTTGTGTGTGTGCGTTGTGTGTCTGATTGTGTGCCTGGTTGTGTCCTCATCTCCACCTGAGAATAACCAGCTGCAGAGCTGCTCCACTAGGCTTCAGTCTTCAGGCAGAGTGTTGCTGCATGTGGAGGCTGGCTGTATGTCCTGACTCTCTTCTGCCTTCTCTTCCAGAAACTACTAAACATCACTCAACTCCAGTGACTGTCGCACCAACCAGTGACCTACTAGAAGAAGATGGAGACCAAGTGAAAAGTGGACTTGGAAGAAACAACGACCCTCCACTACGCTCAGTCTGAGGCTGCTGAGCCAAGAGTCAACCAGAAGTCAACCAAAAAAAATTCCAGGACCAATCAGTGCTCGGGGGATGGAGCTTCAGGTCATGACAAACAAGGAACGCAGCCGTCTGCTGAATAGAAAAAGAACAATGATACCCAAGTGACGAAGAACTGGTTCTTTTTAGGACACTGACTGATTGACCATCGTGGATAGTTTAGGATTGGCCATGGCGGAAGTCAGCCATGGCGGGAGAGACCAAGTTAAATTGCAATATACTATGGGTTAAGTGGACATGTCTGCAAGCAAGGCTGCAAGACAGTTAAAGGAACTTCGTGGCTACAGTGGCAATGCAAACTATCTTAACACCTTTTAATTAGAGAAATTCCTTTTAAATTGACTAGTAATTATATAGAATTATATAATTGTATATTATAGTTATGATTAATATTTCCACGAGAGTGTATATTGCCCCGAAACAGAATGAATAATGGTGTTAAGAGATGACCAGAGTAAAAAAAAAAAAGATTATTTGCACGTCATTTTTTTGGGATAATACACCAGAATAGATAATGTGTAGAATAAGAAAAAACATCAGAAAGTTCATACAGTTTTAAAGTGGCAATATTGAAGCAAGTGTATGCTATGTAGTCATAGTGCTTGACCAGTAGGTGGCACCAATGGACTGCAATGGTCAGGATAATGATTGCTCATGTCATTATTCTCTGAAGTACACACCACAGTAAAGAGTGAAGACTTTAAAGATAACGGTAAAAAAATTTTTAAGGAGTTAAGACTATCTTTATACTGACATGTCTCTCTATACTATCTATCTATGTATTGACCTCCTCCATCCTAACTATCTCTATGGTGTATCTGTACTGACCATCTCTATACTAACGATCTCTATTCTGTGATAATCTCTATAGTGTATCTATGTACTGACCTATATCTATAATGTATATCTCTATGGTGTCTATCTATGTACTGATCATCTCTATAGTGTCTATCTCTATGTAATGACCATCTCTATAGTGTCTATCTCTATGTACTGACCTACTCTATAGTGTCTATCTCTATGTACTGACCATCTCTAGTGTCTATTTCTATGTACTGACCATCTCTATAGTGTCTCTCTATGTACTGACCTATTCTATACTGTCTATCTCTATGTAATGATTATTTCTAAAGTGTCTGTCTCTATGTAATGATTATTTCTATAGTGTCTGTCTCTATGTACTGACCATCTCTATAGTGTCTATCTCTATGTACTGACCATCTCTAGTGTCTATTTCTATGTACTGACCTATTCTATACTGTCTATCTCTATGTAATGATTATTTCTATAGTGTCTGTCTCTATGTAATGATTATTTCTATAGTGTCTATCTCTATGTACTGACCTACTCTATAGTGTCTATCTCTATGTACTGACCATCTCTATAGTGTCTATCTATGCACTGACCTATTCTATACTGTCTATCTCTATGTAATGATTATTTCTATAGTGTCTGGCTCTATGTAATGATTATTTCTATAGTGTCTATTTCTATGTACCGACCTATTCTATACTGTCTTATCTCTATGTACTGACCTACTCTATAGTGTCTATCTCTATGTACTGACCATCTCTAGTGTCTATTTCTATGTACTGACCTTTTATATACTGTCTATCTCTATGTAATGATTATTTCTATAGTGTCTGTCTCTATGTAATGATTATTTCTATAGTGTCTATCTCTATGTACTGACCTACTCTATAGTGTCTATCTCTATGTACTGACCATCTCTATAGTGTCTATCTCTATGTACTGACCATCTCTATAGTGTCTGTCTCTATGTACTGACCTATTCTATACTGTCTATCTCTATGTAATGATTATTTCTATAGTGTCTGTCTCTATGTAATGATTATTTCTATAGTGTCTATCTCTATGTACTGACCTACTCTATAGTGTCTATCTCTATGTACTGACCATCTCTATAGTGTCTGTCTCTATGTACTGACCTATTCTATACTGTCTATCTCTATGTAATGATTATTTCTATAGTGTCTGTCTCTATGTAATGATTATTTCTATAGTGTCTGTCTCTATGTACTGACCATCTCTATAGTGTCTATCTCTATGTACTGACCATCTCTATAGTGTCTATTTCTATGTACCGACCTATTCTATACTGTCTATCTCTATGTAATGATTATTTCTATAGGGTCTATCTCTATGTACTGACCCATATCTGCAAAATGATTCAGTTGCTCCTGGAACTTCCCCACCAGAGCGGCCAGCTACTTATAGATGGCCCTCGTTCCCAGGTCAGAGTTGACAGACACCGCAGACCAATCTCTGATTGGCGTAGGCCTGGAGAGGGCGGGGCAACTCTAGAAAAGGGGGTGGAGCCACTGTGTGAGGTTTTACTGATAGACTGATAGAGTAACAAGTTGTATGTGCTCTAACATGTGTGTTTGTGGTGCCCAGTATCATAACTTGTTTGTTGTTGTTGAAGTTAACATTTGGTGGCTTGTCTTTCCCCTTTCATATCTACCTTAGTTGGTTCACTGAATAATAATGTTATATTATTATTATTAATAATTAATTATTGTATTGGTTAGTTTGTATTTAATTATTTTTTAAATTGCTGTTTGATGGCCACTGTAAGATCATAAGATCGTTTTAATTTCTGTTTTAAGAAATCAGGCCATACGTTTTACAGTAAGCACTTTAAGATGATCAGTTCCTGGTTCTCTTGTTCCTGTGTGTTTTGACATGTAGAGACACACACGCTCGAACACAATCACACACATATAAAGCCACACACATACTCGCACAAAGACACACACACAACCACCCACATATAAAGCCCACACATACTCGCACAAAGACACACACACAACCACCCACATATAAAGCCACACACATACTCGCACAAAGACACACAACCACCCACATATAAAGCCACACACATACTCGCACAAAGACACACAACCACCCACATATAAAGCCACACACATACTCGCACAAAGACACACAACCACCCACATATAAAGCCACACACATACTCGCACAAAGACACACACAACCACCCACATATAAAGCCACACACATACTCGCACAAAGACACACACACAACCACCCACATATAAAGCCACACACATACTCGCACAAAGACACACAACCACCCACATATAAAGCCACACACATACTCGCACAAAGACACACACACAACCACACACATATAAAGCCACACACATACTCGCACAAAGACACACACACAACCACCCACATATAAAGCCACACACATACTCGCACAAAGACACACACACACAACCACCCACATATAAAGCCACACACATACTCGCACAAAGACACACACACAACCACCCACTTATAAAGCCACACACATACTCGCACAAAGACACACACAACCACCCACATATAAAGCCACACACATACTCGCACAAAGACACACACAACCACCCACATATAAAGCCACACACATACTCGCACAAAGACACACACACAACCACCCACATATAAAGCCACACACATACTCGCACAAAGACACACACACAACCACCCACTTATAAAGCCACACACATACTCGCACAAAGACACACACAACCACCCACATATAAAGCCACACACATACTCGCACAAAGACACACACAACCACCCACATATAAAGCCACACACATACTCGCACAAAGACACACATAAAAAGCCACACACATACTCGCACAAAGACACACACACAATCACCCACATAAAAAGCCACACACATACTCGCACAAAGACACACACACAACCACCCACATATAAAGCCACACACATACTCGCACAAAGACACACACACAACCACCCACTTATAAAGCCACACACATACTCGAACAAAGACACACACACAACCACCCACATATAAAGCCACACACATACTCGCACAAAGACACACATAAAAAGCCACACACATACTCGCACAAAGACACACACACAATCACCCACATAAAAAGCCACACACATACTCGCACAAAGACACACACACAATCACCCACATTGACCCACCACCATATGTCCAGGAGTTGATAGTTTATAAACAAAGCTCACAGTTCAAACTGCATCTAAAGCAGAGCAACCGCGCAGGTTTTCCTTTCCTCGCCTTATGTTCAGACACAAGACTGAATAAAATAAAAAACGACTTCAATTGTACAGCTGAAGTTGTGTGTGTTGTTTTTAATTGAGTATTCTGAACTTAGCCTATGAGTTATGCAAGTATGTACTTAGTCGGTTTTTAGTCAAATATGTACTATTGTATCAAATAATTAAGTACTTAAATAAAAATGATAACTTTTACGTTTGAATAAATAGTAATTTTTTTAATAATTACTATATTTTTAAGTACAGTGCACTTAAATTAGAAAAAGATAACTTTATAACTTTATTTTTCTCAACCAATTATGAAAAGTTGAAATGGCAGCAGTTGTTTTCTTTAATTTAAAAGTCGTGTGGCCGTGATTTTCCTTTTGTGCCACTAGGTGGCGGCATTGGGTCATTATCCCTTACCTAACCTTGCCAGAGCCAAGTCATTAAATGGAAAACTATCATCTATCATCATGCTTTCATCTTTTTTCTAAACCAGGAGAGCAGCCCCAACTTGGGACGGTTTCTGATTAAATCAGCACCCCCCCACTCACACACACACACAACTCCCCCAGACCTCCACACACTGGGGGACTCCCCAGGACCACTGTCCGACAAGGTGAGCTCTCGGACTCACACGCGAGCGTGTCCCCTCCTCTCCTCGTCTCTTTCAATGTCGTTTTAACATTTCAAGATGCTCCTTCTTTCCCCTAGTTATCATTTTGGATTAATATTTTTTTCATCCCCCCCCCCCCCCCCCCTCCTTTATTAAAATTGTCTCAGAGAGAGAGAGAGAGAGAGAGAGAGAGAGAGAGAGAGAGAGAGAGAGAGAGAGAGAGAGAGAGAGAGAGAGAGACCTGGTGGTATATAGGGGCCCTTTAAATACAATTGATTCAAATGAATACAAGATCTACATTTTTCAGTATCATTCAGATTAATCTTTATACTGTACAGGTTCAGTAAATAAAAAATTCAACAAAAACATATAACCAAACATAGCTCCTGCTAACACACCTAGAGACCCAACCTTAGCCCCAGCGTTCTGTCCAATCCTTCATTGTGTCTTCATAATCCTTCTTGGTTACTAGGGCGGAGGGTTAGGGGGAGTGGTACTACACTCTGGATGGGGGAGGGGTCTAGATAAAGTAGGTGCGTACTACACTCTGGATGGGTTCTCTACATATGGGACACAGCTTGTTCCTCTTCTTTAGCTTCTTGACACAACGGTAGCAGGCCAGCAGGTGGCCGGTGCGTCCGTGGACGATGCAGCCGTTCTTAGGCCTGGTCTGGCAGATCAGGCACAAGTTCGGCACACCAGCTTCCATGGAAACCGTTCTCTCCGCGTCAGGGGGCTGGGCAGGGAGAGAGGAGGAAGTGGGCCGGGTGGAGGGGAGCTGAATGGGGGGGGTGGAGGAGGGATGGGAGGGTGTGTGTGTACTCACAGCCTGTGTGATCTCAGGATCTTCATCAGAAGAGTCTTCCTCTGCTTCGGTGATGTTGACCTCATAGACCTGAGGAAAGAGAAGATAGTGTACACATATATTCAGTATTTATATACATATATATATATGGTAGAAATATATATATTTATATTATTTACATAGTCTATCATATTTATATAAATATATATAGTATTAATATACATATATATTATATACATAGTACATCAAACATACGTGTAAAAAATGAGTCTTTAGATTTAGATTAACTAGAAACTTCTAATTTATATCTTAGTGTTTTTTAATATAAATTATGTTTGTATACAGTAGTATATAGTGTGAGTATATAGTGTGTAGTATATAGTGTGTAGTATATAGTGTGTAGTGTATAGTGTGTAGTATATGGTGTGTAGTATATAGTGTATAGTGTGTAGTATATAGTGTGTAGTATATAGTGTGTAGTATATAGTGTGTAGTATATAGTGTATAGTGTGTAGTATATAGTGTGTAGTATATAGTGTATAGTGTGTAGTATATGGTGTGTAGTATATAGTGTAGTATATAGTGTACAGTGTGTAGTATATAGTGTACAGTGTGTAGTATATAGTGTGTAATACATAGTGTGTAGTATATAGTGTAGTGTGTAGTATATAGTGTGTAGTATATAGTGTGTAGTATATAGTGTAGAGTGTGTAGTATATAGTGTGTAGTATATAGTGTATAGTGTGTAATACATAGTGTGTAGTATATAGTGTAGTGTGTAGTACATAGTGTGTAGTATATAGTGTGTAGTATATAGTGTGTAGTGTGTAGTATATAGTGTGTAGTATATAGTCTGTAGTATATTGTGTATTGTGTATAGTATGTGTAATATATAAATTGTTTAGTGTATGTACCTGGTCATCCCCAGAAGGTATGTAGTGTGTATTGTGTTGTATATCATGCACGTGTGTGTGCGTGTATTGTGTTGTATGTCATGCACATGTGTGTGCGTGTATTGTGTTGTATGTCATGCATGTGTGTGTGTACCTGGTCATCCCCAGATAATGACGTTTCTTCATCACTGTAGTCCTCAGAGTCCAGAGACACCACCTCAAACTCTACACTGAAGTTATCACTCACCTACACACACATTAGAAATACACACTGAAGTTATCACTCACCTACACACACACATTAGAAATACACACTGAAGTATCACACACACACACATTAGAAATACACACTGAAGTTATCACTCACCTACACACACATTAGAAATACACACTGAAGTATCACTCACCTACACACACATTAGAAATACACACTGAAGTATCACTCACCTACACACACACATTAGAAATACACACTGAAGTTATCACTCACCTACACACACATTAGAAATACACACTGAAGTATCACTCACCTACACACACATTAGAAATACACACTGAAGTATCACTCACCTACACACACACATTAGAAATACACACTGAAGTATCACTCACCTACACACACATTAGAAATACACACTGAAGTATCACTCACCTACACACACATTAGAAATACACACTGAAGTATCACTCACCTACACACACATTAGAAATACACACTGAAGTATCACTCACCTACACACACATTAGAAATACACACTGAAGTATCACTCACCTACACACACACATTAGAAATACACACTGAAGTATCACTCACCTACACATTAGAAATACACACTGAAGTATCACTCACCTACACACACACATTAGAAATACACACTGAAGTATCACTCACCTACACACACATTAGAAATACACACTGAAGTATCACTCACCTACACACACACATTAGAAATACACACTGACCTACACACACTTTAGAAATACACAACACACTGATCAAATTCACACACACACACACACATTAGAAATACACACTGAAATCATCACCTCACACATAACAGAGAACAGATAGACAGAGAGAGACACAGAGATCAGAGACACACAGACACACAGATAGAGACAGAGACACACATAGAGACAGAGAGAGAGACACATAGAGACAGAGAGACACACATATAGACAGAGACAGCAATAGGGACAGAGATAGAGACAGAGAGACACAGAGAGAGACAGAGTCAGAGAGCGACACAGATAGAGACCGAGACACATGTAGAGACAGAGAGAGAGACACATAGAGACACATATAGACAGAGACAGCGAGTTTGAAACACAGAGACAGACAGAGAGACAGACAAAGAGAGAGAGAGAAACACAGAGACAGACAGACAGACAGACAGACAGACAGACAGACAGACAGCAGGCGTGTGCTCACCGTACTGTGTATGTCAGATGCCTGGCTGTGGCAGTCTGTGTCATTTGCGAGTCCAAGCCAGGACAGGGTGTCATCTGAGGTCACAGAGAAACTATCAGAGTGCCTTCCTGCTGCTCCTCCTCCTGCTGCTCCTGCTGCTCCTCCTCCTGCTGCTGCTCCTCTATGGAGCACGATGGAATAACACATAATATCATACACACATGGTATCATACACACTACAGGCTTTTCCAGCATTCCAGGACAGGTGTGTTGCTTTTACCTGGACAGGTGGTTGTATTACCTGGACAATTGTCTTGGTAGGCAGCTGATTGGTCCACAGAGGTGGCCATGACTTTGCCAGCAGACCAAACTCTGCGTCTCCTGATCACAGACAGCTCAGGGAGCCAATCCTGACGCAGCTCCGAGCAGTGGTTACAGTTCCTAGGCAACAGAGGGTTCCACTCCTGGCATTTAGAGCACCTCCAGTAGTCCTACACACACACACACACACACATTCATTCATTACCCGCTAGTGTAGGTCAGCTGACCTGAACGCCTGCTGAATATGATGAAGACGCGAGGGGGAAGGTGTGTGTGTACTCACAGCCTGTGTGATCTCAGGATCTTCATCAGAAGAGCCTTCCTCTACTTCGGTGATGTTGACCTCATAGACCTGAGGAAAGAGAAGATAGTGTATACATACATACACATACAGATTCACTATTTATATACATATATATAATATGGTATAGATATAGATATATTTATATTATTTTTACATGGTCTATCATATTATATAAATATATATAGTATTAATATACATATATATTATATACATAGTACATCAAACATACGTGTAAATAATGAGTCTTTAGATTTAGATTAACTAGAAACTGTGTAATTTATACCTTCATTTTTTTTGTGTATACATTATGTGTCTATACAGTTTATGTAAAATAATGTATTTTTTCCTAGTGTGTTAGTGTGAGTATATAGTGTGTAGTTATAGTGTGTAGTATATAGTTGTGTGTGGTATATAGTGTGTGTAGTGTGTGTAATATATAAATTGTGTGTGTGTGTGTGTCCTGTGTCATCACAGAAGGCATGTGTGTGTGTATTGTGTTGTATATCATGCACGTGTGTGTGTGTGTGTGTGTGTGTGTGTGTGTGTGTGTGTTGTGTGTATGTCATGCACGTGTGTGTGTGCATGTATTGTCTTGTATGTCATGCACGTGTGTGTGTGTATTGTGTTGTATGTCATGCACGTGTGTGTATTGTGTTGTATGTAATGCACGTGTGTGTGTATATTGTGTTGTATGTCATGCACGTGTGTGTGTGTATTGTGTTGTATGTAATGCACGTGTGCGTGTGCGTATATTGTGTTGTATGTCATGCACGTGTGTGTGTGTGCGTGTGTGTGTGTGTACCTGTCATCCCCAGATAATGACGTTTCTTCATCACTGTAGTCCTCAGAGTCCAGAGACGCCAACTCAAACTCTTCACTGAAGTTATTACTCACCTACAACACATTAGAAATACACACTGAAGTATCACTCACCTACACACACATTAGAAATACACACTGAAGTATCACTCACCTACACACACATTAGAAATACACACTGAAGTTATCACTCACCTACACACACATTAGAAATACACACTGAAGTATCACTCACCTACACACACATTAGAAATACACACTGAAGTATCACTCACCTACACACACATTAGAAATACACACTGAAGTATCACTCACCTACACACACATTAGAAATACACACTGAAGTATCACTCACCTACACACACACATTAGAAATACACACTGAAGTATCACTCACCTACACACACATTAGAAATACACACTGAAGTTATCACTCACCTACACACACATTAGAAATACACACTGAAGTATCACTCACCTACACACACATTAGAAAATACACACTGAAGTATCACTCACCACACACACATTAGAAATACACACTGAAGTATCACACACACACACACACACATTAGAAATACACACTGAAGTATCACTCACCCACACACACATTAGAAATACACACTGAAGTATCACTCACCTACACACACACACACATTAGAAATACACACTGAAGTATCACTCACCTACACACACACAGAAACAGATAGAGACAGAGACACACATAGAGACAGAGAGAGAGACACATAGAGACAGAGAGACACACATATAGACAGAGACAGCAAAAGGGACAGAGATAGAGACAGAGAGACACAGAGAGAGACAGAGAGTCAGAGAGAGACACAGATAGAGACCGAGACACATGTAGAGACAGAGAGAGACACACATAGAGACAGAGAGAGACACATATAGACAGAGACAGCGAGTTTGAAACACAGAGACAGACAGAGAGACAGACAAAGAGACAGAGAGACAGACAGACAGACAGACAGACAGACAGACAGACAGACAGACAGCAGGCGTGTGCTCACCGTACTGTGTATGTCAGATGCCTGGCTGTGGCAGTCTGTGTCATTTGCGAGTCCAAGCCAGGACAGGGTGTCATCTAAAGTCACAGAGAAACTATCAGAGTGCCTTCGCTTCCTCCCTCCCTCCTGCTGCTCCTCCTGCTGCTCCTGCTGCTCCTCCTCCTGCTGCTCCTCTATGAGCACGATGGAATAACACATAATATCATACACACATGGTATCATACACACTACAGGCTTTTCCAGCATTCCAGGACAGGTGTGTTGCTTTACCTGGACAGGTGTGTTGTATTACCTGGACAGGTGTGTTGTTTGCCAGCAGACCAAACTCTGCGTCTCCTGATCACAGACAGCTCAGGGAGCCAATCCTGACGCAGCTCCGAGCAGTGGTTACAGTTCCTAGGCAACAGAGGGTTCCACTCCTGGCATTTAGAGCACCTCCAGTAGTCCTACACACACACACACACACACACACACATTCATTACCCGCTAGTGTAGGTCAGCTGACCTGAACGCCTGCTGAATATGATGAAGACGCGAGGGGGAAGGTGTGTGTACTCACAGCCTGTGTGATCTCAGGATCTTCATCAGAAGAGTCTTCCTCTGCTTCGGTGATGTTGACCTCATAGACCTGAGGAAAGAGAAGATAGTGTATACATATATTCACTATTTATATACATATATATATAATATATGGTATAGATATAGATATATTTATATTATTTACATAGTCTATCATATTTATATAAATATATATAGTATTAATATACATATATATTATATACATAGTACATCAAACATACGTGTAAATAATGAGTCTTTAGATTTAGATTAACTAGAAACTTGTAATTTATACCTTCATTTCTTTTTATACATTATGTTTCTATACAGTTTATGTAAATATATGTATTTTTTCCTAGTGTTTAGTGTGAGTGTATAGTGTGTAGTATATAGTGTGTAGTATATACTTAATAGTGTATAGTGTGTGTAATATATAAATTGTAGTGTGTCCTGGTCATCACAGAAGGCATGTAGTGTGTATTGTGTTGTATATACGTGTGTATGTGTGTGTGTGTGTTGTTGTGTTGTACGTCATGCACGTGTGTGTGTGCATGTATTGTGTTGTATGTCATGCACGTGTGTGTGTGTGTTGTGTTGTATGTCATGCATGTGTGTGTGTGTGTGTATTGTGTTGTATGTCATGCACGTGTGTGTGTGTTGTGTTGTATGTCATGCACGTGTGTGTGTGTGTGTATTGTGTTGTATGTCATGCACGTGTGTGTGTATTGTGTTGTATGTCATGCACATGTGTGTGTGTGTGTGTATTGTGTTGTATGTCATGCACGTGTGTGTGTGTATTGTGTTGTATGTAATGCACGTGTGTGTGTATATTGTGTTGTATGTCATGCACGTGTGTGTGTATTGTGTTGTATGTAATGCACGTGGGCGTGGGCGTATATTGTGTTGTATGTCATGCACGTGTGTGTGTGCGTGTGTGTGTGTGTAACTTACACACACATTAGAAATACACACTGAAGTATCACTCACCTACACACACATTAGAAATACACACTGAAGTTATCCCTCACCTACACACACATTAGAAATACACACTGAAGTATCAGACAGCTAGACCAGCAGACAGACAGACAGCTAGTCAGACAGACAGACAGCTATTTAGAACGACAGACAGTTAGTCAGACAGACAGCTAGTCAGACAGACAGCTTGGCAGACACACAGACAGCTAGTTAGAATGACAGACAGGTAGGCAGACAGACAACTAGACAGACAGCTAGACAGACAGACAGCTAGGCAGACAGACAGCTAGGCAGACGGATAGACAGCTAGTCAGACACACAAACCGCTAGTTAGAATGACAGACAGCTAGGCAGACAGACAGACAGCTAGTCAGACACACAGACAGACAGCTGGGCAGATGGACAGACAGCTAGTCAGACATACAGACAGCTAGTTAGAATGACAAACAGCTAGGCAGACAGACAACTAGACAGACAGCTAGTCAAACAGACAGACAGCTTACCAGTATGCTGTCCTGGTCAAGGTTCTCACCGCTGTCATCTGACATCTTGATTGTCGTCTGGAAGATAGCAAGTACTTAGCTTTAGCCTCACATCGGTAGACTTCACTATAGTTAGATTTAGCCTCACATCGGTAGACTTCACTATAGTTAGATTTAGCCTCACATCGGTAGACTTCACTATAGTTAGATTTAGCGTCACATCGGTAGACTTCACTGGTTAGATTTAGCCTCACATCGGTAAACTTCATTATAGTTAGTTTTAGCTCCCCTTCAAGCAGACCTCCCTTTAGTTAGCGTTAGCTTACCGTCGAGCAGACTTCACTATAGTTCACTTTAGCTTCGTTAGCTGCTATTACTACTACGATAACTTTATTATTCAAGCGTTTTGCTCTGTATGTAAATAAATAAATATATTTAGATACATAAATAAAAGGTATTACCTAGTAATAATACATGTTCTGTAGATTAAATAATGATCTCTATTTAGATAAATAAATAACTATTCAGATACATAAATAAAAAGGTCTTACCTAGTAATAATACATGTTCTGTACATTAAATAATGATCTATTTAGATAAATAAATAACTATTCAGATACATAAATAAAATGTCTTACCTAGAAATAATACATGATCTCTATTTAGATAAATAAATAACTATTCAGATACTTCAATAAAAGGTATTACCTAGAAATAATACATGATCTGTACATTAAATAATTATCTCTATTTAGATCATTATAACCGTGCCCTAACCGGACACCATCCTCTTATCACCTAATCGGTGTATTGTATTGTATCTGCCGATTACTTGAGTAAAGAAGTCATTTTGTTTACCGTGTTTCCTTGCCTGCTGCTCCTTTCTTTACGCACCGCACTTGGGTCCACACCTTACCGTTCTCCGTCAGTGTTGAGTTATGGGGGAGCCCCCTCCCCCAAAGAGACCTGAGCTTCAATGACGGAACATGTGGGAGGGTCTCTCACATTCTAGCGCTTTTAATTTGATTCACTTCGTTTAAATCCAATGCAATGCAATTCGCATGTGACAGATGTGGCATTTTACATAAACAAATGACTGCAGACAGAGAGGTCATACATCCAACTAATGAGAGATGGTTTTTGATTACAGTAAACATTTGGCTGCATGACCACATACACCTGTAAACACACTGAATACATTGCTACACATACAAAGTACTATATGTAATTATCTCTAAATAACAATAAGGGTTGTCTCAGTTCACAACTATATTGGTAAACGTAAATTGTATTCCTTCATCACCTACACTGCCTCGTTAGCACAGAAGGCATACCGATTTTCCTCCTTGAAGCACAAACATGTATTCGCTTTCCCATCTTTCATTAAATTGCCTTCCATCTGAATACATTTTTCTCGACTTGGACATTTTGGGATTATTCGTAGATCTTTTATCAACTGTTATAGTTAAACGTCGCTATGGAAACACTGAACTCTAGCAGCAGGACGCTGCAAAATCAAAGTGCATTGTGGGAGGTGTAGTTCATGAACAATGTGAACTATAAGTTAGTTAGTCAGAAGAAAAAGGTTTCACGCCGTCGGTACAGTAGGTTCATAGAAGCAGCGCCACGCGCTCCACATGCTAGGCTAGCTCATCCCGGATACAACCAGCAGGTAGGGCGCGCTGCTGTGTACTTCCTTGAAACTCGACCTCGACCGAGTCAAATGATTGTCTTAAGAAATTAGCGCAAAAGAAAGGTGTTCCTAAACGCGGCACCGCCTCGCCGTCACCTGTAGGCACAGGTGCTGGGGCTTGACCGAGCAGTGAAACACGAAACACGCAGACATCCCCTGGTGTTTCCCCGCATGGGTGGATGGCCTGCTCTGGATTCAGCCTGTCCAAAGTGCTGTCAGAGAGAGCGCAGTTTTTCACATGTGTAGATTGCATTTAAAACCAACTATCAACTTAAAAAATACACTGTAACGTGCGAGTTAACTGAAGTAAACTTTGGTTAAAATGCATCCATGTAGATGTAACGTTTAGCGGCCTTGCAAAAGGTTAACTATTTCCTTACCTTTTTGCTGTCAGAGGCATCTTCATGATGTAACCTTTTTAGTTATTTAAAGATCAATGTCCACATCATCTGCGACTAAGCTATTAACCACCGTGACGATTGCTTTAGTTTGATTCGTGTTGATGTACTAATACATTAACGTTTGCGTTGGTAACTGTGAGGAGGCTACATGAGTCGCCACACACACACACACCTGTGCACGGTTACACCTCGTTGGGCTGTACTAAGTGGGGCTGAATGGAGAGGGGCTCTGCCGGGGATGATGTTAAATGAAGATAATGCTGAATGTTTATTGCTCAATTATATCATACAGATGTAAGGTAAACATGAGGCCCAGTAGCTTGTTTCGGGAGTGTCCATAGAAAGGTTCTTGTAAAAAAAGAGCGAGGTACTGGTTGGTTATGACATTTATAGGATGTGATTTAGTTGATTTATATTATTGAAACCCCTATAGATCAGCACTGACTAACAGGTATGTCCAGTAATCTTATGGCCTGAATTTTTTTTTTTTTTCTTGATTGACAGGTTAGGGGGCGGTCCTAAAGATGCCGAAGAAGTGATGAGCCACGCCTTCTTCGGGTCCATAAACTGGCAGGATGTGGTCGACAAAAAAGTAAGAAACATCGCTATGAAGCTGCAGTGGTGAAATATAATAATATCTACTGAGGTATATTACTGTGGGACAGATGCTTGAATAATATCTCCATTCGGTCATATCCTAATATGACATACGAAGATATGACCCATATCTTAATATGGCCGGTCATCTATTAATATGACCGTGATATACATATTAATATATCATATTAATATGAATACTAAGGTTCATAGGATCATATTAATAGATGACCGGCCATATTAAGATATGGGTCATATCTTAGTATGTCATATTAGGATATGACATACGATGAACCTTAGTATTCATATTATTAACAGCATTCATCTAATATTAGTAACTTTGTTCAACTCTATTTATCGTTGTCATCATGTAATCATGGATTGGCTGGGGTAGCGCCATGCCCTGTGTTGTATTGTAATGCCCCCCTATGGCGTTATATTAGTGCCAAATGTCGAGAGCTCCGTGAAACATCTTCACGAGCGAATAATATTAACTCACACGCGCAGACACAGCTGCGAGAGAGGAAAAAACAGCAGCGAACGAGGAAAAAACAGCTGCGAGAGAGGAAAAAACAGCTGCGAGAGAGGAAAAAACAGCTGCGAGTGCACATAACAACCATTGGGGGGCATACGCGCTCTCGAAAGTGAGTTCTGCTCCTGTGCTTTTATTCTGCTCGCTCGGAATGGTGTTTTGCTCGCTCGCGTTAGTCGACCTCCAATTTTGACAGGTTGTGGGAGGGAACAAACGCTGGCCCTCTTGTGATTGGTCATTTCACACACGGAAGCTCATACTGTCTATGAAGGGATGGACCTTGGTCTTGACCATAGAAAGCCAGGGAAGAAGAGATCTTGACGAAGACGGGTTGTGAGGTAAGTCATATCTGCGGAAAAATCTCAATTCGTATCAAAGTGTAACATAACATAAAAACTAACATATCTCCTAAATATACACTCTCTCTCTCTCTCTCTCTCTCTCTCTCTCTCTCTCTCTCTCTCTCTCTCTCTCCCTCCCCCTCTCTCTCTCCAGTCATTTGAGCAGGATGGGCGAGTGAAGGACCACGCCCAGATCCAGCAGGCAGCCAGTGAGTTGATCAGCTCTCTCTCTAAGAAGCCCAACAGCCCCCTGATGCTGGCTGTGGTGGAGGTCAAGGTGGAGACCGTCACCACGACGACGCCCGTCGGTGAGTCAAAGCCCCGCCCCTAACCTTTAACCCCTCCCCCTGACCATACAGGTGAAAAACACAGCTACATCTATTAAAAAAAAGAAGATATATTCCTCAATACTAGTATGAGTTTGATAAATCTTGGATCCATTCATGGATTGATGGATAGAGTGATGGATAGAAAGAGTGATAGAGTGTTAAAAAGAGTGAGTGATTGATAGAATGATAGAGTGATAGGTAGAGTGATGGATAGAATGATAGTGATGGATAGAATGATAGATAGAGTGATATAAAGAGTGATAGATAGAATGATAGAGTGATGGATAGATGTTGTGGTAGATCTACCAGCATCACCTCCTCACCCGTCCCCTCCTCCCCTCCCCCCAGACTACCTGGTCCCGGTGCTGGTGTGTGTGTTTGGAGTGCTGTGGCTGGTGTGCATCGCCGTCTGCATCTGGTGGACGCGCAAGAGGAAGAAGGACCGGCAGGAGGCGGAGCTCGCCGCCCGCAACCACACGGTCAACAACCAGCTGCAGCCGCTGGCCGCCGGCCACGCCCACAAGGACACTGGCCACGCCCACAAGGACGCCGGCCACGCCCACAACGACGCCTGCCACGCCCACAAGGACGCCGGCCACGCCCACAAGGACGCCCGCCACGAGACCCGCAAGGACGCCCGCCACGCCCACAAGGACGCCTGCCACGCCCACAAGGACGCCGGCCACGCCCACAAGGACGCCCGCCACGAGACCCGCAAGCTCATGCCGGACCGGGCCTGCGACGGAGCCAAGGACGGAGGGTGGGGGGGGCAGGAGGAGGAGGAGGAGGTGGCGGCGGGGCGATGGGAGGAGGAGGCACAGCAGGAGGCGCAGCGGGAGGGCCAGGAGGGGGCCGGGGAAAAGCGGAACGGGCCGGGCGTGAGACCGTCCAACGCCAAGGGTTCCCCGGCGGGGCTTTTGGACAGCGGGATTGTGGGTAACGGCGGGCTGATCTGCATGACGTGCGGGGGCCCGGTGAAGGGGCCGGACGGGACGGCCTACAGCCCCAAGGACAACCGCTGTAAGAACCTGAACGCCGCCAAGCTGGGCGACGACGTCAGAGACCATTACGTGTGAGGGCGTGGCGCCGAGGTCCTGTCATTTCCACCGTTGAAGCACCAAAAGTGAAGATTTAGGACGTGTTACTCTTCCCTTTGCTCCGTTTCACCGTTTTTTTTTTTTTTTTGTATCGGCAAGCTGGAGACGTTTGGTTTTTGGGTTGTTTTTTGGTTTTATTTACAAAAATAAAGAAAAAAAGAAGGAAATTTGATGTCGCAGCTTCCAGACTGCTCTGCATTTCAGCTGAAATAAAAGAGTTCTTTCCTTGACATTTTTTGTTTGTTTTTGTTTACATCTTTGGAGTACAGTTTACCCACAATGCATCCTGAGAGCATTCATGTATCTTGTGACCAAGGCACCGCCCTGGAGTTTCAAGAGGACCGCCATTGGCTAGCAGCGGTCACATGGGCCTTAGCCCCAACACGTGGGCCTTTTATACACCCCTCGGATACCCTGGACCTTTTGTAAGTCCGCTTAAAACACTTAACAGGTTTTATACACAGACATATATATCAAGACTTTGAAAGGATCTGCCACGGAAAAATTCAGGCATGGGTACGTTTTGTTTACTTGATTCTTGACTCTTTTTCAAGCGCGTCCTGGCCAAGATAGGCAGCATCAAGTCATTACAACAAAAAAAAAATCATGAATTCACAAGAGTATAACAATATCAAAAACAGCAAATTAAAAACATTGACAGGTCAGGGAATCAGCCTCAAAATCCTTCATCAGAGATTTAAAAACACCAATCGGGACAAGTTCTTCCAGTTTAAAATTATTTTGTAAGGTGTTCCAAGACGATGGCGCAGAGTACATAAAAGACCTTTTACCAAATTCAGTTCGGACATTTGGAACAGATAGCAGGATAAAGTCCAGTGAACGAAGAGAGTACCCCCCACATTTCTGAACAATAAAAATGCCCAAATAAAAAGGTAGTAAACCCAAAATGGCTTTGTAAATAAAAGTATACCAGTGACTGAGCCTACGAGTGACTAGAGAAGGCCAGCCAACCCTGGTATACAAAGTACAGTGTAGGGTTTTGTAAGGGTTTTGCAGTTTAAAATAAATCTCAAAGTACCATGGTAAAGAGTGTAAATTGATCTCAAACACTGAGCGGAAGCATTCATATATAAAATATCCCCATAGTCTAGTAAAGGCATAAATGTAGCTGATACTAGCCTCCTTCTGGCTTCAAAAGAAAAACAGGCCTTATTCCTAAAATAAAATCCCAATTTCAGCTTCAATTTTTTTGTAAGTTGTTGAATATGCAATTTAAAAGAGAGGCCGTCATCAATTAGAATTCCAAGATATTTATATGAGGTTACGCCAACATACGCAAACATGGTTTTTCTCTTCGTCTATAACTGTATAAAGGCTTGTAAGGATTGTATGCTACCCTTTACCACCTTGTCATAGTCCCCGAACATTTCAACCTGCTAGCAGTCTTGTTTCAGTATTTGCTTGGATAGAAAGTGCCTTCGCGTTCTTGTGTTTTGGTGTTGAGTTTGCCGACAGTGTTTAAGTGACTATAAAGGGACACATCCGACTAGCAGAAAGATCTTTGCGATGTACATATGTAAATATCCAAATGGCTGTGTATAATTCAATCTAGTAACTTAAGTCACACCTTGTATCATAGCTATTTTAAAGAATACGATTATTCTGTGGCAGTTTTCATCTTTGTTTCTTTTCTTTCAAATTTTTGTCCAAATGATGTCATTCCGAATATCCATGTCCATGGACACTTCGAAGTTCAGTACCGTCGATTGATTATTGATTATCAACGATCCTACTTAATCAGAAGAGCAGCGCTGAGACATGACGACGAACCACTAATCACGTTTGTGTTGATGTTGTTTATTTGCTGTTGTTTATTTGTTCCAATGTTCGGGATCAGGAGAAAGATATGCAGTTAGCTGTGAGTTAGGGGCTGGGGGGAGAGTCCTCCCACTGATCTGCTCTCCGTCGGTTTGGTTCTAAACCCAGACTGCCACGCCTCCAGTCTGGAGTAGGAGACGGGAGACTTTGCTTTCGTAACCGTCGTGTTCCTCTGTTGTGTGAGAGGAACGTTTTGGCAGCCATTTTACGTTGTTATTTTGCAGTCCAACCGCTTTTATTTTGCGGTTTTTTATTCTGGTGGAAAGGGTGTGAGCGTGTGATCTCTAAATTTCCCACTCACGCTGCCTGTCCATCTGGATGATGATGATTGGTCAAAAGAAGGGAACAAGATCATGATGATTGGTCAAAAGAAGGGAACAAGATCATGATGATTGGTCAAAAGAAGGGAACAAGATCATGATGATTGGTCAAAAGAAGGGAACAAGATCACGATGATTGGTCAAAAGAAGGGAACAAGATCACGATGATTGGTCAAAAGAAGGGAACAAGATCATGATGATTGGTCAAAAGAAGGGAACAAGATCATGATGATTGGTCAAAAGAAGGGAACAAGATCATGATGATTGGTCAAAAGAAGGGAACAAGATCATGATGATTGGTCAAAAGAAGGGAACAAGATCATGATGATTGGTCAAAAGAAGGGAACAAGATCATGATGATTGGTCAAAAGAAGGGAACAAGATCTCGCTGACGATGTCGTGGTTGGCGTCGCATGTTTCCCCACTCAGAGCACTGCGAGATGAGTCCAGCCTGTTGTTTGATCATCCACGCAAATGCTGTGTTATATCAAATGCTATTTCACATTTAAAATTGGGAGTTCGGCATTGTTCCACTTTGAACGAGACAACGAAACTTTGTTCACCTGTCTTTCAGTTCTACGTTTCTGAACGAGACAACAAAACTTTATCCACAACCTTTCAGTTTTCAATGTGCAGAAACATTATTATTTTGTACACAATTTGGCAGTCTTGGTTTGTTTGTTCTTAGAACGATCTTACAATCAAAGTGTTTTATACCAAATGTCGAAGAATGTAGGAGTTGTGTTTTCTAACTTTCTGTTCGTGTTTGAAGAGCAGGTTTTAATTGAATTGAATTTCAAGAAGTCTGGAGACATCCTTCTTACTTTGGATTCCTTTAAAATAGATATGTTTAACGCTGAGTAACAAGTGTGCAGGTTTCCTCAATCTTAAAACGCCTTTGTGGGAACCAACCAAAAGCCAGCTTTCTTTTTTTCAACCTGTCGTTTGAACCAATCAAAATCGGACTCCATTCGGAACCTTCGGAACCTTCCCGTCCAATCGGCTGGCGTCGTTCTCCCGCCGTGGGCTGCGGTCTCCATGTGGTTCTGTAATGATTAACACGCCACACATCCAAACCAAGCAAGTGTCAGACATAGTCATTTTAATGGAATAATGTGGGACTTTAACTTTGAAATGCTCTAAAATGTTACAGTAAAAAACACTGTAAGTGTTTAGTCCGAGTTGTACTGATCTCAAATGTGTCAGTCATTGTCAGAGCTTATGGAGCAATGTGTTTTTACAGCCAGTTCCATATATAATGATACAGTGAAATGCTTGATTTTGTGTTGGTGTGTAGGCACAGCAGTTGTTGTATATACCCTTCGTTAACACTTTATTTTGAAAGTAGTCACACCTTGCTCTTCTCGCTCTTTCAGTGATTGCATAAGGCTGAACAACAAGGCCGAAAATACATTGATTTACCGAAATGTAATCACATTTTCTGCAAACTATTCTATGTTTCCTTCTGGGATAAATTGAAACAAATTCGCAATGCGCGACAACTTATATTTACCATAATCTACAATCAAAGAAGACCATGAACTGACAGAAAAGGGAATCTGACAAAGCATTAGTCTTTCCTGCCGAAATGGGTCATGTCTAACGAATGGACTGTGACCAAGAATAGAATGACCTAAAATTCATCAACAGTCATTCATGCATACAAACGTATGCATATACAACTGATTATAACAACTCATATTTTCAATTCTATTTTTAGAGGTGGGAGTAAGTCACACATGTGCAGGTCTCAAGTCTTTACCTCCAAGTCTCAAGCAAGTCCCACTGCACTGCGGTGCGAATCAAGCAAGTCAAGTCCCTTCTATAAGTCAGGCAAGTCAAGTCCCTTCTATAAGTCAGGCAAGTCAAGCATACATAATATGCATTTGCAATTTTTTCAGCTGATGTCAGGCTATTAGAAATGCATAAAATCTCAGTCTGAATGTATGTTTGTTTTTGCTGAATGTACACATGCGCCAAATTATTCACTTTTGTTGGTCTTGTTTTAGCTCTTTTTTTATACATAATCAAATGTGTATATCTATTCATATCTTTACACACACACACACGCACACATTAAATTGTGACAAACCTTCTGGACAAAACAAAGGTTGTGGAAAGAGACCAGATATTAGTAGAATAATTTGGCTTTGATTTAGTATGTTTATGTTGAATACTTCAAAAGTGATTGCACTTTTATTGTTTAAAATTATATCTATTGATTTCTATAAATGTATGTTAAATTGTGACAAACTTTATGGACATAAAGGTTGTGGAAAGAGTGAAGATTGTAAAAATTGTTGTAACAATAATATCCATCTATTGTTTAGGTATTATTTCAAAACAATTTGAATATCTAACAAATGTCGTAAAAATAATATTTCATCCAACATAAAAAATTATAATTGGGCAGAGCCACACTTTTATTCTTGATAATGAAAGTACTAACAAGCCCTTCAACGCTTGCGCCAAATGTCAAAGGTTGAATATCAAATGAATATCCAATATGAAACTAACTTTACCTCAGGGAATGGTCAATGTTTTTTGAGCTATCTTCAATGTTCCACTCAGTGAAATAATACAGTTTGCGACTAGAGTCTGATTTGAGTCAAGTCATGTAACTTAAGTCCCCCACCGCTGTATTTTAACATTGGAGAGGTGCATCTATAGGCCTAGTAATCCTAAAGTCGCAATGGGTAACATTTCAGCTAGCTCGGAGCTTAAAATAACCTGGCCATATCTTGGTTTAATCTTACACATTGTGGCTTTAATAGAGAATCTTATAGATTATTAAATAAATGTTGGGTAAATAATTTATTAAGATAAGAGAAAACAATATTTTTACTCAACCCAACTGTGGGAGTGTGTGTGGATGGTGGCTGGTTTAAGCAGCCTCACCTGGCCCGAGTCAGACTGATTGGACTCTGGAGCTGTGTGAGGCTGCACACCTGTTGTGCATTGAGCAATCAGTGTGCACAGGTTAAACCAGCCATCACCACACACACTCAGGGAGAGCTCTCCTACATGGCAGTATGGGTCGCCATCTGTTTGTGTCATCATACTCAACCTTGGTAATAAACCGGTTTAACATCACCACCCTGGGTCCTTCCTTTGGAGGAGCCCGAGGAAAGTCACCTAGGGGGAGTATGGCAGCAACCTAGGTGGCGTGTAGTAATGGTCGTTGCTACACCAACAAGCTAACACAAGCTTGCATTTTGACACACCCAACAACCATGTAACCGAAACAAATATTGAGTGTTGGAGTCAATGGCAACCAATCATAGAAATCGGTTTGGATATGTTCATTCTTTATTGAAATAATGAACCAAAACATGCGCTCAACTCCCAAATAATCTAGAATAGAACCAAGAATGAAAAACAGAAAACGAGGGAATAATGTAAAAGCATCAGATGCTCTGCTCCTTGCTGTACATCAGGGGAAAACCATTTGAACACATGTCTTAAAAAGACAAATCACCTGGAGATGGAGGACTCAACTGAAACCTCAACACCAACAAAGACATCCTTTAATTGTTTTTTGTTTTTTTATAAGCAGCCATTTTGAAAAATGTAATGAGTGAGAATCCTTTATTGACTTAGCTCAGGACTAAAGAAAGTAGACCTGGCCTTGTGTTGTTGCCAGACAACGGCTGAATGCCACTGTTACGTGTTCAAGCATAGGATTTCGAACCTGCGTGAATAAGCCACATTTGAAACATACGGTGTGGGTTGCGAAAATAATTAAAGCCAAACATTACATTTCCTTTCCTGACATTTTCCTTTCCACCGCTACAATCCAAAATCGTACCATACGACAAATAAGGGAAGAAAAATAATTATCGAGAAATGAAACAGCCCATATAAAAACAGATCAAAGCCATATGGTCTTATTTACATGCTAGGAGTGAAGTTAAGTACTACTTGTTCCAAATAAGCAAATATGCACTTTAAAGTCTTTGAGAATCAGAATCCAAACAGAGAAATCACCTTATACACCGACCGACATACAGTACACGAGTTTGCTCATACAACACTTGTGGCTTCAGTGACATTGGTGAAAAACTTTAATTTACAAACCTTTTAATAAATTCACTTAGATGGAAAGTCCTAACAGTGTTGTGGTATACAAGGCCATGTACCTTTCATCAAAACAACTCAAAGGAAGCAAGCCTAGTTCCGATGTAGGCCTTCACAGATTAGATTCTCAATTAGTTGAACCTGCACTACAAGGACACCCCCAATCTGAAAATAAAATCATCGCACATTAGAAAGGATAAAACCAAAATAAAAGTAAATATGATTCTTACATCCCTGATGTGTCATTTTCACATATTTTTTAAGGCAAGTCCCATTTTCCTATTTGTTTAACTGATTGTAGCACCGACCAGGCTACAGACCAGGGTAATGAAACCACACGACGAGTAATCAGAAAGAAAAGGTCCGTTTTATTGTCTCGCTCCAACAAAACAAAAACTCCACACTCGCCGTCCCTCGTGGACGCATTCAAAACTTCTCCTTCGGTTACACACAGCCAGCCAACCGCGCGGCTGGACCCGACCTCACTGTGGGGAGAGCACAACACACGTCAGTCTTTTTAATAGCTCCCTAATTGCGCTCATCCCCTACAGCTGCGTCTGTGACCCCAATTGAGCCGCTCCGCCCCTTCTGCCTGCGGCCGGCGCTAAGCCACGCCCCCCTTACCACACTGATGCTGAGCTGAGCGAAGCCCATCAGCATGGCGTCGTCAGGGATTTCCTCCACCCCAGAGGCCTGGGAAGGTAGAGAGCCAAGAGGGAAGAGAGGGAAAACACAGGAATTAACCAAGTACACACTTGGTTTGGTCCCTACTATCCCGGACGCATCCTCATTTAAACTCATCCTCTACGTTGAAGACCAGTGTTGGGGGTGATTTATTGCAATAACTGTAAATGCACCATTTTCAGGTCTAATCTGATTATCAATTGTGTTTTTTTAAAAGCCAAGCGTTACCATAACCAAATGGCTCAGTTTATTTTACACACACACACACACACACACACACACACACACACACACACACACACACACACACACACACACACACAGATGTGATCGAGGGCCTTTGTTGTGTTCTGTGGTTCTCTCGGGGCACCAACACGCGAGACATCGCATATTTATTCTTAGCTAAGCCAAAACGCGCATAAGTTAAGTAAACAAACCGAGTTGTGATTCTCAAAGATAAGGGAGCACGCAACTCGTTCCTGTAAAGGCGGTGACCGTGTACGGTAAAAAGCTCCCAGCACTACTTCATCGTGCCCTGGAGTGAGGGACAACAGCCACTTACCAGCTTGAAAGTCACACTTCTGTTGGACTGAGGCTCATCCACTACTTTCTGCAAACTAGCAGCAACTGAAAAGACAAAGAACACAGATTGACCGGCTTCGTCCTTCTCCCCTCGCTATGCAACTAGAGCCAGTGCAGATCTCCGGGGAGGCATGCAAACAAAAAGGGTCAAACTCCACCATATTAGGTGGTAGTCAGGACACAGGCAGGCATCAACAAGGATGTCCTCTGCCCGGAGAGCAGGGCTACTGACCTATAGCTAAATCCCTGCCGTCCACAAGGCCAGCGGAGACCAACTCCTGGGAGACGCCATCAGCTGTGTCTGAGCAGAGGCAGAGAGGGAGAACTCACTGGAGAGGGGCAGACCGACAGAAGCTGGGTGATCCTGCCTGGAGCTGAAATCAGGGCTTAATCACTTCGTCTTACTGACCTCTTCCTGGCATGAATTCAAAGCGGATGTCATTTAGTTTCTTCTTTACATTTCTGCAACACAGGAAATAGAAAAATAAGAACACTGATTTAGAGTTATCCGACTATTATAATATTATACACCAAAATACTGTAAATGGAAGGCAACAACTCTCTGGCTGTAATGATTGCTATTTTAAATTAAATTAAGATGACGATAGACACGTTATCACAGACTCATCATTAAGCTATTGCAAGACATAATGCCTCGGCTATTAGTCTGAACAAACAATACATTAAAAGGAGCAGTAAGCAATATTTCTGTAGAACAATTAAATCCAAATGATCAAATTACGAATAACATTCCAGCAGCTACCTGTGAATCCAATCTTCTGCGAAAAATCAACTAAATTCAAAATTCAGAATGTGTAGTAGGCTGTGTAGCAGGCCAAGAAACGACCAATCAGGACTAGTTTTGTAGCTACCAATCAGGAACATTCTCTACAAAGTCAAGTTCCTAGGTGCCTTTCTCTGCCAGTTTACTGAGGAGGGCTAGTAGAATTTCCTCTGAATCTTTCCTACTGCTTCTTTATTATTATTATTATTAATGAATAATTAATTGTAATAATGATGAATTATTAATCAGTGTCGTAAGCCGTTATTTTCCTCACCTTAACCGTAGCACCAAGCTGATGGGGGCCTTAGAGTCACTTGATGGTGTTAGGATCTGCCGACACAAACACTATATCAATGGAACAACACATCAGTAAAGCTCTGTAGCAGCTCATTACTACTCCACCTAGGTGGCTGCCATACTCCACCTAGGTGGCTGCCATACTCCACCTAGGTGGCTGCCATACTCCACCTAGGTGGCTGCCATACTCCACCTAGGTGGCCGCCATACTCCACCTAGGTGGCCGCCATACTCCACCTCGGGCTCCTCCACACCTAGGTGGTGATGTTAAACCATATTCCACCTAGGTGAGCCGCCATGACACAAACCTAGGTGGCCGCCATACTCCATGTAGGAGCCTCTCCACCTGAGGTGTGTGGTGATGGCTGGTTTAACCTGTGCACACTGATTGCTCAATGTGCCATACACCTAGGTGGCTGCCCCACCCAGCCCCAGGTGGCTGCCATATCCACCTAGGTGGCTGCCACACTCCACCTAGGTGAGGCTGCCAACTCCAGCCGTCATCCACACACACTCCCACACACAGGGTGGTGATGTTAAAATACCTTTATTATGTGGTGATGACTGACAGTCAAACTCTGAACTCTGAGTGTAAGAGATCTCTCCCTTTAAAGTGCACCATGTGTGGTGATGGCTGGTTTAACCTGTGCACACTCTTTAGCTTGATGTTACAAACACAGCAACAGCAGTGTGAGATCCTACACTAACTCTAGCTCTTCTGCCAGCGGGGGCCTGGCCGACTGACCTGAGCAGACACAGGGGGGGGACTGGCCGACTGACCTGAGCAGACACAGCAGCAGTGGGAAGGCCGGGTGGGGGGCCTACAGCCTGGGCAGCGGGTTGGGAGTTGGCCCGCGTGCGCTGCAGCGAAGCCTGGCCTGCAGCGTGAGGTAGCTGGGGCTGATCCGCGGCCGGGGGCTGGAGATGAGTACTCGAGGCCTCCGTAGTCACCAAGACCTAATTTAAACACAGTGTGTGTGTAAGTGTGAATGTATATATGTATGCATACTCTTGTACATCGAAATTGTGTGTATATATTTATACATATATTTATACTTATTTTGTTTGTTCTGTTTAATGTGCAATAGAGAACGTGACGTGCACCTACATCACCAAGACAAATTCCTTGTATGTTTAAAAAGCGTACTTGGCAATAAAGCTTTTCTGATTCTGATATATAAATACATATATACATACATATTTGTACAAGTAAAGGTTTGTCTTATTGCCACAGGTGTACTTGTATGGATTCAAGGAGTGACTGATTGTTATACAGTATATCAATTCTAATAAAACCATTTAAAATATATCGATGTGTAATTTTTGGTTTATCAGAAGACAAAAAATCTGAAATCTTGAGCCATAAGATAAAAAGGTATTAGGGTGTGTAGTTGGTGTGCCCACATTTGCAATAGCAGGCATGATCCAACACAGCAGGTTGGAAAGCTCAACTGAATGGTCAGTGGGAGATGTTACTGGGATATTACCATCGTTATTATCGTTGTGTGACACCCACCTCAGAACTCTCGGATCCCTCCGTAACTCTTGGCGACTTGGAGAAACAGATCAAAGGTATGTTTAGAAAGTAGTCTTCTCGTACCCAGAACCACCAGAGCAGAACTTGAAGAGAACGAACGAGACAGACACACACAGAGACATGTATGTGTGCACACAAAGGTACACGCAACACAACATTTGTTTTATTCTGTCCACTTTTGCCACTTGTTTAGATTGCGTCTGACTGCTTGCATAGTCAGGTTTGTGTTCTGTAACTGTAAAATCTTTCACAGTTGGGATACAAATCTGTAACCGACATTATGTGATTTAAACAGCTTCAATTATTATTTTGACGTTTGTATAAATGTGAATTCAAGCGTGGCGTTTCAATGCCCCAATAACACTCAACAGTCAAATGTGTAAAAGTACCAACTATGTCACTTCTTTGAGATCTAACCGAGTAACAACCGGCAACAATTCAGAGGATTTAGTTGGATTGTCTAGAAAAAAAAAACATTCAGCATTGAAATGCTGAAACTTGAATTGGTGATATGAGGACATTGGTGACATTATGAGGACATTTTTCATAAGTGAGCCAATCAGATTACAGAATGTAGTGACACGCTTCATCGTGTGCTAATGCGCGAGGAGGAGAAGGTGGAGAAAGAGGAGGTGGAAGGGGTGGAGCAAGAGAAAGGGGTGGAGCAAGAGAAAGGGGTGGAGCAAGAGAAAGGGGTGGATAAGGAGAGGGAGAAAGTCGTGGAGGGGGAGGAAGAGGAGAAGAAGATGAGGAGAGGGAAACGAGATGGAAGAGGAGAAGAAAGAGGAGGAGGAGCAGAAAGAGGAGTGGAACGAGGAGGAAAAGGAGAAGGAAAAAGAGGATAAGCAGAAAGAAGAGTGGGAGGAAGAGGCGGAGTACTAGAAAGAGGTCGAGGAGGAGGAGGAAGAGGTGGAGAACATGAAGGAAGAGGAGGAGCAGCTTGGTGGCAGGGCTCACCCTCAAGGTGGCAACAGCGGCCTTGCCCTCCTCGCTCTCCACATCCAGCTCCTCGTCGCTCCACTCCCACTCGCCGTCCTCCGTCTTGTGGAGCCTCCCGCTGGAGCCAGGGACCCGACGCACCTGGACACACACGCACACACAGGCACACACACAGGACACACACACACACACACACACACAGGCGCGCACACACACACACACACACACACACACACAGGCACACACACCACGCACACACACACACACAGGCACGCACACACACGCACACACACACACACACACACACACACACACACGCACACACACAGGCACGCACACACACACAGGCACGCACACACACAGGCACGCACACGCACACACAGGTACGCACACACACACAGGCACGCACACACACACACACGTTATCAAGGATGAGCTTGTGGTTTTCTTTTTTGGTGATGTAGGTCGTCTTTAGTGTAACCGTGGTAACGGCGTCTTACTTTTTTCGACCGCTCTGTTATTGTGGGCGCTCTCTGAAGTAACCTCTCCTGCAAGTAGTCGCTATTCTGCAAAAACAAGGAGAATGGATTCATTTGAAATGTTATGGGACACAGCTGGATAAATAGAGAAACAATAACTGCTGTTTCAATGCATCAGAACATGGAATGTATAAACATGCAATCCCCCCCCCCCCCCCCCCCCCCAAAAAAAAGGATTAGGGAATCTAAGGATTCGATTTCGTCCTCAATTCAGTCGTTGTAGCTGAGAGCAGCCAGCCTAAACCATCTTGGGAACATCTAAAGGGAAATGGGGACAAATGCTGCCCTCTGGTGTGCATTATGAGTACTGCGGCCGTGTAAGGTCTTCTACTAAAACCAAAAAAGGTGGACTGGGCTGTGAGAAAGCCGAGCCAGCGCTATTGTTGTTCCCGAAGCTACAAATAGATCATGCTCTGGCCAATCAGACACAGAATGCAGCGATGACCTCAGCAGTGGATAAAGTGCACCGACAAGATGGATGACGAGCACAAAGGAAAGATTCTAAACCTCAGGATTGTGTTGGAATGTCACAAACGAGAGGAGCACTTGTCTGGTTGGTTAAAGATCAATTATTTTCAACAGAAATAAAAGTTATGATGTGATCTATAATGACTAATCATGTGTGGTCTGTGCCATCACAAGATGGGAATTTGACACAGGATGGTAAATGTGTATGTCTATGTAAGTTAGGGTCAAGGTTGTCTATTTAAGTAGTGATCTTCGTTATATTGTAGTGTTAAGAATACATTATTTGTCCAACATTAAGCTAAAGAAAATGATATATATATTATTTACTGATATTATTACCCTGATATTACCCTATTTATATCCGGTTGAAAAGAAGCAAAGACACAAGTCGAATCATTCTAATGCGGTATGGAGTTTTATTCCAATACTAATATAGAACACAAAAATGTCAAATCGCGATACTCGCTGCTATCTCTACAGCGCGCTGTATTCATGTCGATAGTCCCACCCCTTAAAGGTGTTGGACCGCGAGAGAACAACCGGAGAAATAAAAGATAGAGACCTCTGCTCGACAATGGGTTATATCTTCAGGGTTCTCAGCTGGGGGTCTTTGTCGAGAGGGGGGATGTTTTACTGTTCCATGGGCACTACTCCGTTGGGGGAATGCAAACGGTATCTTGGCCGCATACTATAGCAGATTTACTTAAGGCAGCACTTCACAGGGTGTCGTTCGTTTCGGTAGAAGTGTCAGGTTACATTTCGGCAAACATCAAGTTGCGTGTTTTTTCTACAACAGATGGTGCATAAGGTGGTGCATAAGGTGGTGCATAAGATGGTGCGTAAGGTGGTGCATAAGATGGTGCATAAGGTGGTGCAGCCCCCGCCCACCTTCATGGGCGGGAACTTGTGGTATGGCGGCGCCCCCAGTGGCGAGCTCGATGGCTGTGATGCCGAAGCTCCAGATGTCTGCTTTGAAGTCGTAACCCCTCACCTGCAGAGGAGGAGACGCACTGAAGCTCCTCAAACTACTCCCGGCTTCACTCTCAGACCCGAAGCTCCTCAAACTACTCCCGGCTTCACTCTCAGACCCGAAGCTCCTCAAACTACTCCCGGCTTCGCTCTCAGACCCGAAGCTCCTCAAACTACTGCGCAGAGGACGAGCACTGGACGATGTTTGTTCTTGTCATTGTGTTGCCGCGGTGACGGCGCTCACCTGCTCCATGACCTCGGGGGCCATCCAGCACGGCGTTCCCACGAACGTCTTGCGCACCTTATGTCTGGTGACGTCCCCGGCCGTCGCCAGGAAGGCACTGACGCCGAAGTCTACGGAGGAGCAGAGGAGTCAAGCCAACGAAGGACCCAACACCCAACGAGACACACATTGCTCTGAATGGATTGGGACAACTGTTTAGTTACTCTGAACTCTTTGGGGGGGGGGGGGGGGGGGCTGAGGCTGCCACAGCAGAAGAGGTTGGACTGATTCCCGCTGGCATTTGGAGAGTTATCGTTGCTCTTTTGAGAGCTAAAGGGTTAGGGGGAGCCAAGTGTTTTGTAAAGCTCTTGAAACTGTAATAAAGCTGTGAATAAAGTTTGAAGCATCCTCGCAAACCATAATGGATTGGGGTCACGCCGGGTAAAGAGAGGGTCACAAGTACCTACATGGTGTTGAACGGCTCCCTGAATACATACCTGCGATCTGCACAGAGCCGTCTTCTCCAAGGAGAATGTTCCCCGCCTTCAAGTCCCTGACACCGAGGAAGAAGAAAGGGAGAACTGAACTGTGTGTTAACTTGATCGTTGGTGAACATTCCTTTACTCCTGTTCCTCCATGACCTGTACCATTTGATCAGCGTCGGGTGAACCGCAAACGTTTGATGTCCCCGTGACAAAGCGGAGCCATTTACTTGTAGAGATAAGTCCCTGGGCTGTGGCCAAAGGCTCCAGACGCCAGCGACGCGTGCCCACAACAATCTTACCTCGGCTCAAATCTCGGAACAACATTTCAAATCGGTTTTTAAAAACGCATTCCTCTCGTTCAAACGTCTATCCTCCTCTGCTGACGCGGCGCTCGCTGTTCAGCGCAGACGTCGGCCGTCGCCTGGCATCGAACACGCGGCCGACTGCGTACATTCCAGGGCTCCAACCTCACCCTGGCGACACCGGGCCGTACCGCAGTCACCCGCTGCAGGCCGTCATCGCACGGACCGCCGATACGTCACGTTGACATCTAAGGCCTTTCACACATCGCACGCACATCACACAGGTGTGTTCACACGCACCCAAAGGACCCTCGTTTAGGCGTAGCGGAGTGTGCCTGTTGCGTAAATATCGACCTTTAAAACCGGCAGCAGCGTCAAAGGTTAAAACATTTTTCCTCAGAGGTTTTTTCCATCAGCGCTTACGTGCTATTTAGGCTAGCAGGTAGAGTGGAGTGTACTGTGGCCAAATTAATTAATTAACGTGCAGATTCTTTTTTTCTTTTCATCGACCGATTGAGTGGTGGTAGATTTGGTCGGTCTCAGTGGACCAAGAGGTTCTTTAGCTGGCTACAGCCCTAGGATGAGCAGGCTGTACCTGTGGATCTATCCGTTCTTTAGCTGACTACAGCCCTAGGATGAGCAGGCTGTACCTGTGGATCTATCCGTTCTTTAGCTGGCTACAGCCCTAGGATGGTGGGCGCTCACTACCACCCACCGCTACCAACCACCGCTATCAACCACCGCTATCAACCTCCACTACCAACCACCGCTACCACCCACCACTACCAACCACCGCTACCGCCCACCGCTACCACCCACCGCTACCAACCACCGCTACCACCCACCACTACCAACCACCGCTACCAACCACCGCTACCACACACCGCTACCAACCACTGCTACCACCCACCGCTACCAACCACCGCTACCAACCACCGCTACCACCCACCGCTACCACCCACCGCTACCAACCACCGCTACCAACCACCGCTACCACCCACTACCAACCACCACTACCAACCACCGCTACCAACCACCGCTACCAACCACCGCTACCAACCACCGCTACCAACCACGCCACGAGGGGTACAGTGATGGAGGGCTTTCACTGGGGGGGGTGAGGGAGGGGGTGAGGGAGGTCCAGTAACGTGACTTTATAAACACACACGTTTTTAATTACTTTTAGTTACTTAGCGTTTAGGATCCTTTAATGACATCTCATTGCCATTGTAATGTCATGCGGTGATACTGGTTTAGTAGTCACACTGAACTACAGCCCATGTAATAATAATGTGGGGGGGTCAGAGACATCAGGGCGGGTTGAGTCTGTTATTTAGGTCTGAATAAATCATTAAATGTTTGGTAGTTGGATCCATGAACATAGGATGATCACAGCCCGTGGTTACTGTGATTGAATGACATCTCCATTTTGAGATCACACACCCTTCAGCAGTGGCAGGACAGGCGACCAGGCGAGATCACGGTGTGGGTGTGTGTGTATGTGTATGTGTATGTGTATGTGTGTGTGTGTGTGTGTGTGTGTGGGGCGTGCGTGCATGCGTGCGTGCGTCATGTGTCATGTGTGTGTCATGTGTGTGCATGTGTGTGTCATGCATCTATGGTGCATGACACACACCATAGATGCGTGTGTCACACACACGCATCTTATGGGCCAACGCGTGCGTGCGTGCGTGCGTGCGTGCGTACGTGCGTGCGTGCGTGTGTGTGGTGTTTTGAGACGGTACTCTCTCTAACCAAGAATAGCAGGCAAGGTCAAGGGGCAAAAATGCATCCAGGAAACACGGAGCCCAAACACCGGTTCCATCTGCACACAGGGAGAACGTTTAGATAAACATGAACGGGCCGTTTCAGACTCCACCCAAGGTTGTGGCTGACGCAATTCACACACACACACACACACACACACACACACACACATACACATACACATACACATACACATGCACGTTTGAAATGGGATCTATGTCTTCTGATCTCAGAGTTTAAATAGAATATTTGATTAGGGTTTTGGTGCCCTCAATGAGTGTCGAGTAAAACATTTTAAGTAATTACTATATACTAGGGTTAGTATACATGGGGACTACACCATCGGAACACTGTTTATGCGCGAGAACAGAGGACTTTTTATAAGAATTTTTTACAAGCGTATAAAACTTTCAAGTCTAAAAAAAGGATCGACCAGGAATTCTAGTTGATATGTAAAAAAAAAAAACACACACTATAAAGCCTTGCATTGTCACATCAACCAATGAGTCCCTCAGACACACAAGCTACCCCCCCCCCCCCCCCCCCCCCACTCAGCACCACGCCCCACCGACAGCCCTGCAATCAGGGAAGACCAGAAATAAAACCACAAAATATTAAACCACAAAAAATTAAACCACAAAAATAAAAACCACAAAATATTAAACCACAAAATATTAAAGCACAAAAGAATTCAACCACAAAAATAAAACCACAAAAAATTTAACCACAAAAAATGAAACCACAAAAATAAAACCACAAAAAATTCAACCACAAAAATAAAACCACAAAAGGAAGTGCTTTCCCGAGCGCGCTGAAGTAAAGTGCGACCTCGTCTAACCAACCAGCGGCCCCTGACACGCCACACAAAAGCTGAATATTTAGCAGGCCCTGGCCACCGCCACACACACCCTCTCTCAGGGGGCCCTGCCTGGCCAACACTGCACCAGTGAGCTCTGGCTATGTGTGGCCTCCATGGATCAACACCCACACTGTGCTGGAGCCTCCCCCACCCCAAGAGGGGGGGGGGGGGGGGGGGTGACAGGGGGAGAAGGTGCTAAGAAGGGGTCAGATACCCCTGGAGCTTATGGGTTAGATCCACCGTTTTTTGGTGCAATCAGATTTGGTGAATAGCCTGGATTGATATTTAGCAACTATATTTTCTGATAGCATTCCGCTATGAGAACAGCCTGGGGAACAGCTAGCAATGAAGGACCCTGATGTTCAGAACCACGGCCATCGCTAGCTACGTTTGGGTTCGGGTTCCTCCCCGCCATTACTCAGTGTGTAAATCAAGGAGAAACACTGGACTTGTGTGTATTGTTTCATTTGTTTCTCTAAATAGCTAGGCTTGATTAATGAAACTTTGTTTGATCAAATTCACGCAACGTATTTTTCATATTTAAATAGATTTTCATTTCCCTTGTAGCAACTCCAGGCGAAGTCCTTTTCATGCGGTAATCTTCCCCATCGTTTCGCCCTGTTGGCTACATTTCTGGAGGAAGCGTTGACAAAATAAGCGTGCTCTTTATAAAAGGAGTCAACATTTTCAGATAGCACAGAAGCACTGTGTTTCCTCTAAACAGGTCAAGCTGGGCATGGGCGACTTCCATCGCCATGGGGATAGACTAAGACGTTTAACCTGGCAAGCATGAGCCAAAGCAAGGATGAAGCTTGCTCCTTAGAGTGGACCAAGGCCCAGGTGGTCAACTGTGGGTCCCCAGCCTTAGCCTTGTTTAAGAATAGACATGATACTATGCGGTCAGTATGCTGGCATCCAGGATAGCTCTCCAAACTTTAAAGTACTTTTTTTACTGCAGTTCTTTGGTAACCTAATAAACCTAGCACTACTTAAACTACCTAGCCTACTTGATAAAAAAAACAAGCAGACAAGTTAAAGCTGGCAAAAATCTGAAGGTTGCTAGTTCGAGCCCCGACTTCAACCCTAACTATGTCGAGGTGTCCTTGAGCAAGACACTTAACCCCAACCGCTCCCGGGCGCTGTGATTGGCTGCCCACTGCTCCCTTGAGGGATGGGTTAAATGCAGCGGAACATTTTCACTATGTGTATGTGACAATAAAAGTACCTTTACCTTGGTGGCATTTGAACTGTTCAACACATAACTGTTCAATTCGGATTCCACTTCTCTGCAAGTGGTTTATTTCATTCGCACAGATAAATCCTACTCGACCCAAAGTTTGTTCTGTTTACAATTGTACTTTGAACTTAACAGTGAAGTTCGTTTATGGCTTCTGCAACTGCTTCTCAGTAAGGAAAATGACCATCATATTCCTATTGCTTCATATAATCTTTGCATTCACCTATGAATGGAGAATTAGTACAAGTACAATACAAGGGGCTTATGTATTACAAAAATAATTTGTTGGCTAAATGTGATCTTTCAACTGCCCTGGTGCTTGACCAAAGCCCAAGAGATACAGGCAAACACTTTAAATAGGCCTACTTCTCACGTCAAAAGCAGGGGCCTTTGCTCAAATAATTCAAATCACCCGATTTTCCCCAATATCTCAAATATTCTAGGTTGACTGAAAGGCTGAATGAACAACACCATTGGATTAAATCCTAGTGCAATGCATTCATCTCCAACACGTCTCCCTCGATGGGAGAAGGTCGTGAGCGCCACGGAGATGCTCCAACGCTGCGCTGCAGGAAGAGGCTGGTGCGCGTTCCCTGTGATGCTTCAAAGAGCGCACAGGGTCTTGCATGTTTATTTCTACCTGCATGGGACACTTATGGCGTTACTTACAATGACCGCAATTCCCCTTGTGAACATTTGATGAAGTTGCTCTATTCAATTCGTAAAATTTGGTATCCAATGAAAGCTGTTGGTTTCTATGACTTTGTTTAAGTTGTTTAAAAATGTGTTCAAAGCGCAAGTTCAATGCATATTGTATGTTACAGAACCTTAAAGCAGCAGTCATGTCAGCCCGTGTGGAAGGGTGGTCTTACCCCCTCACTAGCGCCGTTCCTCTGCGGTCAAAACGCCGCCTATCCGGGACGGCCAAGACGGTAAACTGACCAAATGTACACATCTCACAAGAGCAACTCCATTGGACGTGTTAGCCTTTCACTAAAGCACTGACGGACATGCGGAGTGCATCAAAGCTACCCCGGCTAGGCTCACGTACCAATAACCTCCTGTAGCTCGTAGTCGTCCTTGTTGATGGGCCAGGGTTGGGAGCTCAGGTCCTCCGACATGACTCAAGGATCTGTTGATCTATTGGTGAAATAAAAAATAGGTTCAATCCGAAAACTGGCTGTGAAAATATTTCAAAGTAATTCCAGCGGGACCGAGGACGACACTTCGTCTTCTCTATGAATCCTGCAGCATCACTCCTGTCATTCCCAAAGTTTGAAGCACGCCAACGGCCCCGCCTACCGTATTCCTTCAACAGAATGGGTTCACACGGCGGCCATGTTGGGTGTACGTAATGTCAAAGTACCGAATGGGAAAACGGTTGGACTGATCAAAACCATACCAGGTGAATAAAGAACGGCAAATATGTTGTTTGAGTAAAGACTGAACACTAGAAAATGGAATTAAATTAACTCGCTTGTTGTATAACAATCGTATACTTTTAGAATGGCCAGCAATAAAACAGTGAAACATATTCTATAACGTCTATATTTCAAGCATAGTTTGCATTTCAAGGTTTACCACACTAGTAATGGCGGGCAGTGAACGTCAGTAAAGGGATGTGTTGTTCCAGCAACGTCTTCCACTTCAATTGGACAATATCACACTCGAGGTTTTATGATTGGATGCTCAAGTGTCAGTTTGAAAAAGGCACCTGCCCTGCTTCCGCTCCACAACAGGTCCAACAGCGGCTCCTCTGGTGATTTAATATAAAACATACAAATACAGGCAGAGCAATGACGACACATACTGGAACCTACTGGAACATAACGGCTCTATTCTTACCGGCACAATCAATTATCAGATATGTGTCTAAAAATAAAATGTATGTTAAATGTTAGAAGTTAAAATGTTAGATGTTAGAAAACTGTGGATATGACATTCACACCGATGCATTTGTAGTTCCTTTTTATTTACATTTTACTTGAGGAATGAAACACAACAAACATTGGGAAAAACATGAACAAACCGGCAATGACAGATCATAGCAAGCAGAAATATCAGATAATCCAGTAGTGAAACAGGAAGTTCCAGCCGCAGTAACTTTGTGCTCACAGCTGATCTAGGCAATGATTAGCAATAGGAAGTGGCAGCCACTTGATCACAACATATGATCTCAGATCTGTTACAGCACAACTTCTGGGGAGAGACGGCACAGAGTCTGGGCGGGAAACCAGAAACTGCAACACCTTGTTTGCCGTTTCATCAGATGAAAAGTCATTTGTGCGAGTGGCAACCCCAATATGTTCGCTACATGAAACCAATCCAGTAACATTTTTTACATCATAATTTTCTCTATTATGAGCAAGACAGCAGGAATGTAGTGAAAACAATGGCTTCCTGTCATTTGGTCTCTTAGGTGAAACCCCTGTGGTGAAGAGTGTTTAGCTATTAGGTTAGAGATGGGTAGTTTAGGTACTAGGTTAGAGATGGGTAGTTTAGCTTTTAGGTTAGAAATGGTTAGTTTAGGTACTAGGTTAGAGATGGGTAGTTTAGCTATTAGGTTAGAGATGGGTAGTTTAGCTATGTGGGAGTGTGTGTGGATGGTGGCTGGTTTAAGCAGCCTCACCTGGCCCTAGTCAGACTGATTGGACTCTGGGGCTGGGTGGGGCTGCACACCTGTTGCACATTGAGCAATCAGTGTGCACAGGTTTAAACCAGCCATCACCACACACACTCAGGGAGATCTCCGGCATGGCAGCATGGAGCACCATCTGCATGCCTCACGCCATGCAACCTTTACAATAAACCGGTTCAACATCACCACCCTGTGTCCATTGGTTTGGAGGGTAGCCCGAGGAAAGTCACCTAGGTGGCGTGTAGTAGTGGACATTGCTACAACCTATTAGGTTAGAGATGGGTACTTTAGGTACTAGGTTAGAGATGGGTAGTTTAGCTATTAGGTTAGAGATGGGTAGTTTAGCTATTAGGTTAGAGATGGGTAGTTTAGCTATTAGGTTAGAGATGGGTAGTTTAGCTATTAGGTTAGAGATGGGTAGTTGAGCTATTAGGTTAGAGATGGGTACTTTAGGTACTAGGTTAGAGATGGGTAGTTGAGCTATTAGGTTAGAGATGGGTAGTTGAGCTATTAGGTTAGAGATGGGTAGTTGAGTTATTAGGTTAGAGATGGGTAGTTGAGCTATTAGGTTAGAGATGGGTAGTTGAGCTACTAGGTTAGAGATGGGTAGTGTTGTAGAAAAAACATGTAAAGTTGATAGTTCTCCCAAAATGTAACCTGATAGCTTAGCTGAAACGATCGGCACCCAATAAAACACAGCCTTATCTAAACATTTTACGAGTCTGCTGTTGGACTCCCCCAATGGCAAAGGGCCTTTCTAACCCAAAGACATTCCCCCTCCCGACGAAGACCCCCAGCCGACGAGATGGACACATTCCTCATCAGGGCGCTGCCCTGGAGATATATCCAACGGTCGCGGACATCACCGTGTGCTTCTCCGGTGTTCTCTCGCGGGTGCACATCCTTAAGACGTGGACCCATCGACAAGAATACAGCGCGCTGTAGAGATAGTAACGAGTATCGGGATTTGACATTTTTGTACCCTGTATTAGAATTAGAATAAAACTCATATACCGTATTAATAGTTTGACTTGCATTTTTTTGCTTCTTTTACCGGGTTACCAAGTTTAACATTGTCCTTCCTTTTTTAACAACAGTTGGTGACCCCGACGTGATTTCTAAGGAAGGATAAGGAACCCGGTGCAGCCGACGACGGGCGGGAGGCCCCGGACCAACCTCTGTATCTCCTCGGCGCCAGTTTAGATAAGGTGAGCAGGACCTGTGTTAGCAACCGAACCTGTATAGGACAATTCCGGCCCCCGGAATTTAACTTAGAATAGGCCCAGTCTATTAGGAGGAGATATAGATGGTGAGTAGGGATCTCCCACTGAGAGGTCTGCATCATTGTGTACCATGAACTAAACGCAAAGGTGTCAAATCGCGTATATTCCATTGTTTGTTATCCGTGATGGCGGGGTCGCCGCGACGTATAAATGAATGTTAGATGTTTGTCTGTTATCCGTGATGGCGGGGTCGTCGGGACGTATAAATGAATGATAGACATTCATGTCTGTTAACCGTGATGGCGGGGTCGCCGACGACGTATATTCCTGTTTGTTATATGTACGGGCGGGGTCGTGAAACCGACGTATATTCTTGTATTGTAATTATAATAAGAAGAAGTTGAATTACAATGATGGCGAATACAATTTCGGAAAAGGAACAGGTTGAAAAAGTAAACAATATAATATAAATAAATAAATAAAAAAGAACATTAAAGAAAATACATATCTTGGCGTCAGGGACGACTCGTATTTTGGGTCAAAAATAAAATTAAAATAAGTAACATTAAAGACACAGATCGTTAGAGCGATAGATAGGAGTGAGGAAAGTAGCCGAGAGAGAGGAACATTGAGGAGGATATTAGATGAACATACAGGGGAGAGTTAATATACAAAGTTCCTCTGCCTCCGCCATAAAAGATTGGGACAGATATCACCGCTACCGCTCGTCCACAGAAGTCCAGGGGTCAACCAGCGCTGGGGACTCTTCGGAGTTCAGGGAAATTCCCACCTCACCAAAGTGATGTAGTGGGACCCGCCCTAAAGGACCCTGAGGGAGCGCGGTGGTGGATGTACTGTTCCATAAACCTGATGAAGTCTTAGTTCACTCAACAGGTTCTATGTAAAGGTCTTTAACTATTGTCTATGTGTTTAGAGCTAGCTTGTTGGTCCAAATGTCTGTCTGTGTGTTTTATATGTTCTGTGTATCTTGACACGAGTGTATTAGACACTGGTTGAGTTGTTAGCACCAATGTTAGAAAACTGGGCTGGTTAAATTAGACATGGAGGTTAACTACTAGAATAACAAAACGGACAATATAAAAAAAAAAACTTCCTGAGGGACTATGAATATAATTTTAAAGAGAAAAATAATTTTGAGAGACAAATACCTAAGAAAGTAGTATAATAAATAAGTATGGAAATTCAGAACTAAATTAACAAGGATCCAAATGGGGGTTTGGTGTGGGGGGGGGTGTGTGGGGAAGGGTGTGTGTGTGTGTGTGTGTGTGTGTGTGTGTGTGTGTGTGTGTGTGTGAGCCTGTCTTCTTGTGTGTGTTAGGGCCCCTGAGATAAGGGAGGCCACTCCCACACTACAGTGGTAGACTACACGAGAGAGGACTAGACTCTGACTTCAGAAGAAACAATAGGGTTAATAAGGATATGGCTTTTACTATAATTGCTTTCTATTACAATTACATTTGTGTAACAATTACTGACTTGTTACAAGACAGTCAGACGATCATGTTATGACTAACTTTGTCTTTTACAGTTTTGTCTTCCTTTGTTAACAGTTGCCATTAATGCATGATGCCTGCACGTCCCCAATTGCATGTTCTCCTACCGCTCGAGACCACCACTACCCCGTCCCATACCGATCGTCCCCCTCCTTACAGTGACTCAGATTCTGACTCCTTCTCTAATGCTTTTTCAGCCTGTAGAAAGGTTTTGCTTAAACAATATATATATTAAACAAAAAATTACATAAGGATTTATCTATAAAAACATTTCGTATTGGTATTCGCGCACCTGCACATCTGTTTTTCACAAGTGCACTACATTCTTTTTTGTGTTAAACAGATTTGCATGGGTAAATATTTTTTTATGCAACTACAAAACACTAAACCACAATAAAACGTTTTTCATTGTTATACAGTCATGATATTTCTAACATGCTATACTATAACTCATCTGTCGTGCTATAGCTAGCCTGTCATCCTAGGCCAACCCGTTATGCTGTAGCTGGCCTGTTATGCTACAGTCAGGCTGTGGCTAACCTGTTATGCTGCAGTCAGTGCCTTTCCTTATGAGCTGAGCGTAACCAATGCTGTAGTTGAATGAATAGGACAAAACCAAGGGTGGCTGGCCTCTAGTGCCACCGCTAGTGTACATAGAGTTTAGAGATATGGCTCTGCTATTAGGTGGACAGTTGGGGATGCTAGATGGAGATATAACGTGGATTTGTGTGTATATTAGCAGTGATGACAATATATTACCAGAACATGATGCTTCCTCTGTTTAGTGACATGATCGGGAGGGAGGGGCTAAAAGTCAAGATGCTGGAATTATAAATAACCTAAACCAGGCTACTGCAAGGCATCGTGGGGTACGTAGGCTTATGTTATCAAGGAGATATGGGATGTTGAGAGACAGATGTAGGGATAAAAGAGAAAAACAGGTCAGATGATGGCCCCGGTGGTGGTGATACCACATGCCACCCCACAACAACCGGCCCTGGTGTCCTACCCAGCTCATCCTTGGAACACATCAGCAAGGATACCGGAGCCAAGTGACACCACCTCTCCCACGCTGGGAGAGCCACAGCCCCTGTGTTCCCCTACAGACTCTGACTTCCAGCTCCCAGAGGCTCCAGATCATCAGGGGGATGGACGAGCCACGCCCCATCCTACCAATACAGAGCCCAGGTTTCGGCAAAGACGACGGCTCCCCTCGAACCAGACTATGGGAACCAACCCGTGCTTCCGCGGTCCTGAGGAGGACACGGCCCACCCCCAGGCTGCTCACCGGACCAGCTCAATGGCCCTGACTCCGAAATCAGGCAACCCGACCCATGTCGGGAAGGATGAGTATCAAACACCTGACGACCCCACTCCCCTCAGCATATGAAATAATCCATCCATTGATATCCATTAGTCTTAGCCTTTTATCGAGCCAGCCACGAGTTATCTACTTTGCTATATCGTGTCTCATGTCTGCCTATGTCCCATAGGCACCAATCCACGGAGATCGGGGCTTCTTCTTTCATCGCGACCTCCCTCTCGACGGAGCACGCTTCAGAGAACCAAGTCCGGCGGTCAGGGGCGACGAACAGGACATCAAGGAGATGCAAGCACACGCCAGCGCCGAAGAAGAAAAACTACTGGCTCCACCAAGGATGCCGGAGAGACGACACCGGAGTTAATCGGGCTCTGGATGGGCGGCCGGCCCTGACGACCAAGGCGCTGACCCTGATGGTCCACAAAGAACACTCCAAGCACCACCTTGGGCTTCGCCTGACCATTGACCCGATTGACAGCCACTGGGGGCACCCCCAGACCCTGGCCCACGCCCGGCTCCAGTTGGCCAGCTGTGTGAAATGTCAACCACACGATCCCCGACGAGGATGTAAACTCCCTCCTGGCCGCTTCCCCGTTCCCCACCTACCCTTTTCAAGAACTTTGTATCGATTACACCGACATGGGGAGGGATCATAGGGTCCAAGGGTACCGTTACTTATTAGTCATAGTCTGTCGATTCTCGCATTGGGTAAAGGCGTTCCCAACAAAAAAAGAGGACGCCGCGTCCGTTATAAAAGCGTTAATAACCGAAATCATACCCAGGTGGGGCTTTCCACAAATTATGTTCAGACAACGGGTCTCACTTCATGAACCATTTATTACAAAAAGTAGAAGCCGGACTGGGGATCTCCCACCGGTTTGGGTCCGTTTATCACCCACAAAGTCAGGGACTCGTTGAGAGGGCCAACCAAACTCTGAAACAGACACTTAGTAAAGTGCTCCAGCACAATAGGGTTCCCTCAGACACAAATATGGCGAGAGATGCGTTGCTGGCCTTAGTCGACCAGCACAAAATGTCTTGGCTATCTGCGTTACCGCTGGCCCTTATGGCTATCAGAGCCGCACCACATGCGCGAACGGGACTCTCCCCGCATGAACTTATCACCGGGAGGCCGATGCCGGGGCCGTACACACCTCCTGAGCCGCTCTCAGACCAATTAGATAATCAATTGACAAGTTATTGTGTGGCCCTAACTCAAGTTTCTCGAGCCCTGTATACCCAGGTTACCTCTACAGCACCTCCACCAGACCCGACGTCCCAGATCCTTCCCGGCCAATGGGTCTGGGTTAAGGCAGTGAAACGGTCCTTCCCTGATCCCCGGTGGAGAGGCCCCTATAAGGTACTGTTGGCCACTCCTTTTTCTGTCTCAATCCAGGGAAACCACGGAAGCCGGTGGCATCACCTGACGCGAGTCCGCAGAGCCGACCCGCCCCGCTCAACACCGGACCCAGAGCCAGGACAGAGCCATGCAACGGATACGGGCACTGGCGCGGGACAACGGTTCCCAGTGGGTGGTGAGGATCCTACTGGGAGTAGCAGCCCTCCTGTTGGTCCTGTTCTTAGGTCTAGCATGGGAGGCCGCAACTCCCACCTTCACAGATCACGACCCTAGGGAGACGGTCCCCGGCGAGGAGACGAGGCGCCCGGGACGGTGGGACAGAAGAGCCCTCCGCACTATCGAGGACCCGTGCGACCGCTATGAGGCCGTCAAACTCCAATACACCGCCGGGACTAAGATGGTCTTCACCTTCGACTTATGCAGGGTGGTAAGGTGTATCCCTGCACACAAAACCATCTTTGTGGCATCACTATGATTTGTATTTGTTTGGTTTCCCAGGAGGCGCTCCGGGCAGCGGACAGCCAGGGTGCACCACCTGGGGCGAGGTACTAACCATGGCTTTTAGCTCCTACAAGGGAGAACCATGGAAGAAATTCAGTCACATGTTCCACCTGGCTCGCATAGCCGGAAGTAACAAGGTAGTACTAACCCTGGGCCCCATGGCGTATAACATTTGGGGATTTCCCCCGCGCGGACCGAATGTCGACCCCGGACTAACCAAACCATGTACCTCGGTCTAGGCGTGTGGCAGAGCGGGTGGAATCAAAAAGGGCTTATTCAGATCTCCTTCCTCCCGCCCCGCTCCGCAAACATCATGACGCCTCATGAACCCCAGAAAATGTTGATTTCTGAGGAGGGCGTAGCAGCCTTTAACACGGATGATCTGTCCACCAGCGACGTACTAGCCTTAGCTACCGGTTATACGGATGATAATATGTGGCTACAGGCGATTGTAGCATCGGCTCGCACTAATAAAATGGAGAATTGCATAGCATGCGCGGCGGCACGCCCCCGACTCGTAACCCGGCCCATCCGCATGAATAAAACCAAAGACCCTCGAGGGTACGCCTGCATGCTGGCCCTCTTCGACGAAAAGTATCCAAAAAACTGTTCCCTCTTGAGCAGTGCTTTTCCCCCCGGCTTAAATGTTACTGTTCCCCCCGCGTTCACCCCCGGTGTAAACAACTACTCATGTTTTACTCGTAGCAGCCTTAAAACCAGTAGTATAGACGTTGGCCATATGCCATTAGAATGGTGCCAGACCCGTGACCATCTAACCCACGTTCCCCTCAGCAGTCAACTTCATGTGGGACGACAAGATTTATTCTGGATGTGTAACCCTCGACGTCTGCTTCTCAGACTACCCATTGATTGGTCAGGAACTTGTACCATAGTCCGCCTAGTTCTTCCCCTCACTCTTATAGGACCAACCGCAGCGTCCCTTCCCGCACCGCGCAAAATTAGAAGCATGGGGAGTCAGTGGGATTTGACCGTGGACTCAGTCACATATATTGACTCAATAGGAGTTCCTCGTGGGGTTCCCAACGAATACAAATTAGCAGATCAAATTGCGGCAGGGTTCGAAAACATCCCTATAGTCTCAGCCCTTTTTCCTGTCACTCCCAGCAAAAATGTAGATCGCATCAATTACATCCATTATAATGTTCAGAAACTGTCCAACCTCACCCGCGATGCAGTAGACGGCTTGGCAGACCAGTTAGCAGCCACTTCGCTTATGGCCTTTCAAAATCGCCTCGCCCTAGACATGCTCTTAGCTGAGAAAGGAGGGGTCTGCGCGATGTTTGGGGCCCAGTGTTGCACCTTCATCCCCAATAACACTGCCCCGGACGGGTCGGTCGCTAAAGCGTTAGCGGGTCTTAGAGCACTGTCCACCTCCATGGCCGAGGATTCCGGAGTAAACAACCCCATGGAAGAATGGATGGCAAATGTGTTTGGAAAATGGAAAACTTTAATCATGTCTGTGTTAGTCTCTGCTGCTGTTTTTGTAGGCATAGTAACCTGTTGTGGCTGCTGTTGCATTCCCTGTCTGCGGGCCCTCATCACCCGTCTGATCTCCACGGCGTTCGCCAGGGACGGCGACCCGGCCCTTCAACTGCCCTTGCTCCACCCGGAGGAAGGCGAAGGGCCGGAGGAGTGAGACCTCCAATGAGGCTCTTGCTACAGGAAAACCGCTGACATGATTGCTCCGCTGATCCCCGCCCCCAGAGAAGACGTTGAATAAATGAGCGTGATGGCCTGCCCATGGCGCAGGTGGCTCCTGAGTTCCTCTGGGTGGCGTTCCTTTTTTTCCCCTTGCATGCTTCTCGACAGTGTAAGATACCACCTGTATGAGTTGTATGAGTGCTCCGCTGATCCCCGCCCCCAGAGAAGACGTTGAATAAATGAGAGGGATGGCCTGCCCATGGCGCAGGTGGCTCCTGAGTTCCTCTGGGTGGCGTCCCCTGTTTCCCCTTGCATGCTTATCGACTGTACTAGATACCACCTGTATGAGTTGTTCATTGTTATTACCTTGTTTGACGGGTTGAGGACGTATGTGTCCCGCTATTGGGGTTGGTCTGGTTTTACCTCCACTTAAGGGAGGATTTTCCGTTCCATCTCATCCTGGATTTGTATAAGCGGTATGAGGGTTTTTTCCACTTTTGTTGAAGTGATCTTTTGATCACTTGAGAGGGATTGTTGTAGAAAAAACGCGCAACTCGATATGTCTGCCGAGTTGTAACCTGACACTTCTACCGAGGCGAACGACACCTTGTGGAGCGCGGCCGTAACGACACCTTGTGGAGCGCGGCCGTATGTAAATCTACAGTATGCGGCCAAGATACTGTTGCATTCCCCCAACGGAATAGTGCCCATGGAACACTAACCCCCCCCTCAACGAAGACCCCCAGCTGAGGAGAGGGGAACATATAACCAATTTCCGCAGGGAGCTCGCTCTCTTCTCCGGTGTTCTCTCGCGGGTCCACATCTTAAAAGACGTGACCCATCGACAGGAATACAGCGCGCTGTAGAGATTGTAGCATGTATCGAGATTTGACATTTTTGTGTTCTATATTAGCATTGGAATAAAACTCCATACCGCATAATTAATTCGACTTGCATCTTTGCTTCTTTTTACCGGGTTTCCAAGTTTAACATTCGTCTTGCCTTTTTAAATAACAACAGTGTATAACAGTGCTTCCTCAAGTTCTGTACCACTCAGCACTGAGCCACC
>JACYXH010000365.1:0-7500 GCA_026745465.1 Lota lota
CTCACACATTATACACAAGTTTGGAAATATGGGGAACATTTGAATTTACATTCACGCTCATTATAAACCCCTTTATATACCCCGTGTCTCTGCTAATCCCCAGTCCAGCCACATGCAATGTGTCTGTCTCTCCTGCCCTGTTCCGGTTCTTTCTTCATCCACCAGAACCTCGTGCCAACTTCTCTTGGTCTGAAGCCATGAAAGAAAACCCTGAGCAAGGGAAAAGGGAGGGGGAGGGGGAGGGGGAGGGGGGGAGGGGAGAGAGGGGGGGGAGGGGGGAGAGGGGGAGGGGAGGTCTGGGGTCACAGTATCTAATTAGAAGAAAAGATGCAGAAAAGCAGAGGCAGCCACGCAGCGCCCTGAGGAACAATGAGACATAAAAGGGTGATTTTCCACTAACAGATAACATAGTGTCACCAGCCACCGCTGCACGGCCAAGCAGAGAGGGGAGCCATGCAAATCATGGAGCTCTGGACTGTGTGTTCACACACAGACTGCTATTCATGCCATGAACACACACACACGCACACACACACACTTACGCACACACACACACACACACACACACACACAACACACACACGCACACACACACACTTACACACACACACACACACACACACACACACACACACACACACACACACACACACACAGAGAGCAAGGACTCAACAATGAGACCAAAGAATAAACACTGGCATTTCCCAGCTCAGATGTACTAACTCCTACTACCCATAACACACACACACACACACACACACACACACACACACACACCACACACACACACACATACACGCAGACACACACACACACACCCACAGAAAGTAATATTTTCATATATTATGTACATAGGAATAAAAAGTCACACACAAACATACCCCACTTACAATAGATGTTTGTATCAGTTTCAGATAAAATCACTACTCTTCCACTCACATGGACACACACAGACACACACAGACACACACACAGACACACACACACACACACACACACACACACACACACACACACACACACACAGGCCCCCTGTGTAGACAAGAAATTGGCATGAAACCCAATGACTGTATCTCTTATAGGACTGGCCTTGCTGCCAGACCTCCACAGAGCTGTCTAACACGGTGAGGCTCATTCTGCAGAGCAGATCCAGAAAGTTGCTCTGCAGTGAAGGACAACGGATCACAAGATGGAGGCTCAGTTTCAGATAACTGTTTGATTCCACAGCCACTGAAAAACGTGGCTGTGGATGTCAGCGGTTCTCTCTCTCTTTATGATAATTATAGTGGGAAACAGTTCTGAACACGGTTCACTGAGATGTCTTTCTGTCTGTCTGTCTGTCTGTCTGTCTGTCTGTCAGTGCCTCTCCGTGTGTCTGTCTGTTTGTCTTTCTCTCTGTCTGTCTGTCTCTCTGTCTGTCTGTCTGTCTGTCAGTGTCTCTCCGTGGGTCTGTCTGTCTGTCTGTCTGTCTGTCTGTCTGTCTGTATGTCTGTGTCTCTCTGTCTGTCTGTCTGTCTGTCTGTCTAGTATGGTGTGTGATGCGGACCTTTGTAATGTCCATTTATTTAAAACATGTTCCCCAGTTCTTATGAGACAGGGCTAGTTTCGATCTCTTGTCGCCTGGCAATAATTAGTAATTTAACAAACATAAACTGTTCTTTAGTTTTTCCTAAGGGTGGTTTACATCAGCTTAACAATTCTCTAATATGTTTTCCCCACACATTGCCAACATGACGAGTTGAAACGACACTAGTATGTTAATTGAAATAGCCTTAAGTGCTCAATATATTAATTTTTCATAGCTTGCACAAAACATTCATGTACAGGCTACTGGACCATATGTTGATTCTCACAAATCCCTGTGAATCCCAAAAGGCATTTGTTTTAAATGTTCCCAGAGGACCAAGTTAAGTATTCTCAAAAAAATGTATGAATATGAATGTTATTCATGTGTTACAAAGTCAAGCTTGTCAACAACATGATGAAACCCTTCTAAAAGGCTTGGGTCAAAGGTGTAGGATTTGAGGCCATTTCCTGGCTCGTTGGTATCGTTTGGATTCTACGCTTTAGCAAACCAACCCCCCATCCCCCCCCCCCCCCCCCCCCCCCCCCCCCCCCCCCCCCCCCCCCCCCCCCCCCCCCCCCCCCCCCCCCCCCCCGCCGCCGCGCCCCCCCCGGCCGGGGCGGATTGGGGGCGCAGATTAATAAGAGGATTTGAATGAATAATTGATTAAAGTTAGTTTGGGGCTTACCAGCAACTGTCAACACAGAGATGGGCCCCCCGATCTGTTGGCTTTTTGAGAAAGTGTGTGATCATACATGTTATTGCTGGCGATGGTTGGCGTGCAAGTAATGGCGGATGTTTATAATGCTGGTAGTTAAACGCTCGGCTGTGAAGTCCACTCACACGCTCACCGCGGTATTGTTTCATTGTGAGATAATGCTTTTGTTTTAAACGAATGGCCACGAACAGCAGCAAACTAGGTGTGAGTTCGGTCTGAGCAGCGGTTCACCAGCCCTGAGGGGAGAAGACTGCATGGAGCTGATCACTGTTACCTCACTGCTGCTGCCTTGAAAACTCACTTACCCAGCATGCAGCACCCTCTTTAAACACACAAGAGAGTCCAGCAGTCTAGCAGTGCGTGTGTGCGTGTGTGTGTGTGTGTGTATGTGTTTGTGTGTGTGTGTGTGCGTGTCTGTCTTCCAAAAGCTAAAAAGCTCACGCTAAATGGAGGCTTTATACAAGTTTATCACACTGTCTGGGCAAATGGCTACGAAAGCACACACACACATACACACACGCCCATACACAAACACACACACACAAACACACATACACACACACACTCATATATACACTCATATAGGAGTGCCCTGCCCTCTTTGTGTTCCAGTTTGCATCAGCACATAGTAATGTATGTTGATTGGTGTGTGTGTATGTATATGTGTGTGTGTGTGTGTGTATGTGTGTGTGTGCTTTCTCTTTTCACACATGCTGAACCCAGACATTGTTACTATGGAGACAGAGCTCAAATCTACCCGTGGATGAAGGGCATCCACTCTGCTGCTGCTGCAAACGCGCACTGGAACACACACACACACACACACACACACACACACACACACATATACACAAACAGGCCCACCCCCACACCCACACACACAAGCAGACACACACACACACACACACGCGGACACTCTCACACACCCACACCCACACGTGCACATGCACGCACACACACACACACGCACACACGTACACAGACACACACACACACACACACACACAGGCACTGACACACTGACACACTTACTGCAGTCTCATTGCTAGCCGCTGCACACAGCACAGCACTGCAGTACCGCATCAAAGACTCAAGGCACCACCAATCACAAGGCTTTTAGAAAACACACCTCTGAGCCAGGGCCAATCAGCACCCCGTCTTAACCCCTGCATTGGCACTGCCACCAATCACAGCCATAGTTCAATCTTGGGAAATCCCTCTCATGCAAAGACCAACAAATGAGACCTTCTTTATAAGAATAAGCACAGAGAAGGATGGCCCATTTTTTGTAATTATTATTCATGCAATGAAACATAAACTAATGATTGATTAATGACTCGGATAATAACTTTAGGCTACACATAATGTCATGTGAACATAATCTGAATCCTATTTCTAGACAGAAGAGAGAACATCAGAAAGAAAACAGAAAGAAGAGGCTCTCTGCAGAGGAGACAAGAGAAGGAGAGAGAGTTGAGGAGTAGGAGAGAGAGGAGGAGGAGGAGGAGGAGAGAGAGGACGAGGAGGAGGAGAGAGAGGAGGAGGAGGAGAGAGGAGGAGGAGGAGAGAGAGGAGGAGGAGGAGGAGGAGAGAGACGAGAAGGAGAGAGACAAGGATGAGGAGGAGAGAGACAAGGAGGAGGAATAGAGAGACGAGGAGGAGGAGGAGGAGAGAGAGAGAGACTGCTAGGGGGGCTTCTCTGACCTATACTTACTGACCCTCTTCTGCTGAGGCCAAACGCAGCGAGCCTGGGGAAATATGGGTGTGAACGGGTGAACGGTTGAGAGTGTATTAAAATCAATCGTATTGTGCCTGCGTTTCGTTCTTGTGTGCGTGTGTGCGTGTGTGTGTGTGATTGTGTGTGTGTGTATACGTGTGTGTGTGTGTGTGTGTGTGTGTGTATGCTGACCTGTCTCCACGCTGTCCCAGACAGCATCTCCTTGACTCCATCACATTTGGATCTGTGTCAAACAAACAAGCCACTGATTTAGCTAACCTCCCAGTGGACCTCTGGTTCCAAACTCCAGCAGTAATGGTTACAGGCCAGCGTGAAAACATGGGAGCTGAAGCCCCAGCACCTCAAACACACGACCCCACTGTCACTCCTTTGCTGTGTGATTCTGTGTTTACTGACATATCTTCACTCGACCCCAGTCATGTATTTTCATGAAATGTGTCCAACATGTCTCACTAGTCTCACGGGTGGGACTAGTCCTTTGCATTATGGGCTGTAGTCCACCTGCTCAGCACTATTCTCCCCCGTTGTTTGGTTTGGTTGTCGTGTGACACCTCACCCTGGGATGAGTGATTAAAAGGCAGGGTTAGGTGAGTGATGGCAGTTCTCTCTTGATTACAAGGGAAGGGAGCGGGCGAGGCACTGTTCTGGTTGAGGGTTCTTGGTCCGGTACTAACAGGGGAACCGCCAACCTGGGGGAACCCACAGAGGCCAGGGAGGGAGACCCAGTAAAACACCTACCTCCGTCTGTCCGTCCACAGCGCCGGTCCGTGGTCGTGTGGTTGGCAGTTGTTTCTTGACGGCGATACGAATGTTACTCCGCAAAAGACGAAGGTATTTGAGTTTGCCTCTTTTCTCCGTCCAATCTCTACCTCTCGTCTCACTCTCTTGGCGCACCGTGGGAGATTCGGTCTGCCAACATTACAACCCCCTCCTCTCTACATGCCGTGTGTCTGGTGAGGGTGTAAACACCTCCAGGCTTTCTCACCCAGATTACCCCAGGTGTGGGACCCCCAGGCCGGGAGGAACCTGTCCTCCCACATGGCTCCTCTCCTAGGGTGTAGTGGGTGTGGCCCTGCTCCCCCATCAGGACACCTGATATCTTTCTCCTGGCGTGTTGAGATTGGCACCACTTACTCTTCTGAATAGATTCAACTCAATCTTATCCCGAGTGCAGTGTTTGAGAATGATACCCACAAAATGAAATAGTGTCCATTTTGAAATGGGAGAGCGTGAGAAGTCTACACCAGGTGTGCTTAAACGTTTGGTGGACTTTAAAACATCAACAATAACAAACGCCTTCATGATCCATAATCCATTTCCTGTTGATAACTTTGATCTTTGAGCCCTAACCCAGAGATGTACCCCTAACCCAGAGATGTACCCTAACCCAGAGATGTACCCTAACCCAGAGATGTACCCCTAACCCAGAGATGTACCCTAACCCAGAGATGTACCCCTAACCCCTAACCCAGAGATGTACCCTAACCCAGAGATGTACCCTAACCCAGAGATGTACCCTAACCCAGAGATGTACCCCTAACCCAGAGATGTACCCCTAACCCAGAGATGTACCCCTAACCCCTAACCCAGAGATGTACCCCTAACCCAGAGATGTACCCCTAACCCCTAACCCAGAGATGTACCCTAACCCAGAGATGTACCGCCGGTACGAAGGATTCTCTGTGGATGGCTTCTCTGTCACTTTAGTGACTGTATATCTGACTCTATATGATCTATATCTCTATCTATGATCTATCTAAATCTGACTGTATATCTGGTAAATAAATATACCTGCACATTTGTGGACCTTCTGACATCAAGTTTCAAATTTCATCATAATACCGTTAAAAAGGACCCTTTGCAACTTAAGCTTTTTATTATTTTATTATTATTATTGTCACGTCTTTGTGCGTTTTCTTGCCACCCGGTAGATGACCCATAGCCTGAGAACACCTGATAACACACGATGTTATCATTTCATTCCCGTACCGCAGAACATTTGTAAAAAGCTGGCAGGGATTGAGATGACCCTCCCCTTCAATGAAGTATTTTATTGTGCAGAATGACTCTGTTGTGCCGCAGCTCATTTGAATACTCAACACTCTGGCTCTGAATAAAAGCGCTGAATCATAGCAACACAGTAATGTAGAGCAGAGCCTGACAGTCGTTCCACCCCCTGACCTGACCCAGGGACCAGGAACAACCAGAACGTATGTTCCCCTAACAGGAAGGTTCTGGACCTGCTGCTCTATAAATCCACCACCACCCGTTCAATTCATTTTATGAGTCTGACTTTTGGTCGTTGCGATAACCTTCTGTGACTTATTCAAAGAAAGGGCCGGAAATGTGGGGGTCATATCACAACGAAACACAAACACACAGAAGCCAAAAATAATCACACAAACATTAACGACTGACGTAGAAGATAGATGTGAAAGGTTACATAACAGGTTGTGTGAGGACTGCAGTTGCTCTCATACTGGAAATGCATTTGAATGCCCCATACCGAGGCTGGAACCACAGATCAGCGGGAGAGTGTGTGTGTGTGTGTGTGTGTGTGTGTGTGTGTGTGTGTGTGTGTGTGTGTGTGTGTGTGTGTCTGTGTCTGTCTGTGTGTCTGTCTGTCTGTGTGTCTGATAATATGACAGAGGATATAGTCTTATACAATCTTAAAATCATATAAAAGTAAGCATTATTAAGATATAAAATAGATATAAAATCTCACTTTACCTGCCACAGTTAACACATTAAAAGAGGAGAGGAGAGGAGAGGAGAGGAGAGGAGAGGAGAGGAGAGGTTCATTGTCCCATCAAGGTCAACATAAACTATCACACTATGCGTTTTTATGCTTTTTTTGTGTTTGTTTGTGTGTGCGTTAGTTTTTTGTGTGCGTGCTTGCGTGGGTGTGTATGTGTATGTGTGTGTGTGTGTGTGTGTGTGTGTGTGTGTGTGTGTGTGTGTGTGTGTGTGTGTGTGTGTGTGTTATAGCTGGCACGGTTATTGATTTTGAAAGCCGATTGGTGCCTTGACTGCTGACTGCAGGGAAACTCAACCCAGCCTCCACTATAAATACTTCTTCCTGTGTCTCGGCTAGGGCAGGTTACATCATATCCTGTTCCTGTGAATGCACACTATTGCTATTGTCCTGCCTTCCTCCCTGCGCCTTCCTGCCACTCTTTGATATTTTTATAGTTCAGCCAAAACTCACCAGAAACCAACAGAGATGAACAGCCGTGTTCAGACGAAGCCTCTCATTTATGTTGGTTTCCATTTAGCAAATTAAAGTTTTGGTTGTGCTCTGTCCTCGTTTCAGACAAAGTGTCCTAATATTAGACAGAGAGCGAGCAAGTGAAGAGTTTACACAGTGATCCATCTTAGTGCGTCCGGATTTTTAAAATATGCTTAGCCTCTGTTTTTACATGCGTTGACATGTGGACACGTTTTGTTTTATTGGACCAGTACAGCCGCAACGAGAGATCT
>JACYXH010000365.1:12500-15000 GCA_026745465.1 Lota lota
AACACGCACACAAACACACACACACATACACAAGCACACACACGCACAGGAACACGCACGCGCGAACACACACACACACACATACACAAACACAAACAACATGCCAATAAAAGGGTGTTGGGGTTGGTCATCCCCCCCCCCCCCTTTGTCTGAGCGATGAGGAGCCAAAGGGAGGGAGGGATGGCACCGAAGACAGACAGCCCGACAGACAGACAGGAGGACAGACAGACAGACAGACAGGAGGACAGACAGACAGACAGACAGGAGGACAGACAGACAGACAGGAGGACAGACAGACAGACAGACAGACAGGAGGACAGACAGACAGACAGACAGGAGGACAGACAGACAGACAGACAGACAGGAGGACAGACAGACAGACAGACAGGAGGACAAGGAAAACGAATGTGTTGGCGAGCGAGTGGGGGGGTGGGGTCCGTGTGGGACGGAGCGTCGTCCGGGAAAGGGAGGGAGGCAGATGTGGAGGTTGGGGGGGGGGGGGGGTCGACACAGCGAGACGGACACAGAATCCTAAACCAGACTCCAGAGGCAAAATGGCCGACGGGCTGTGTGAGATGTCAGAGTCCAGTTTGCCAGAGACTAGATGCAGAGACTGAGGGAGGGGGGAGAGTAGTGGCCAGAAGAGTTAACGGACAGAAACACACTGCTGCTGTCCCACAAGAGAGGTTGGGGGGGGTGAGAGGTGGGGGGAGGAAGGGGAAGGAGTAGGCATTATGTCATCCCACTAACGGTATTTCCTGATGGAATGTGCTGTGCAAACCGCGGTGTGTGTGTTTGGGGGGGGGGGGGGGGGGTGTTTGAAGGGAGATAGGGGGTGGGGCGAGCAGGAAGTGGGCAGTGTGTGAGCCTGAGTCTGCTGATTCCCAGAGCTCCAAACCCCGAGCGATGAGATCCATTCTCTTTTAGTTAGTCTGTATCATTCTCTCTCTCTCTCCCCCTCTCTCTCTCTCTCTCTCTCTCTCTCTCTCTCTCTCTCTCTCTCCCCCTCTCTCTCTCTCTCTCTATGTCTCTCTCCCTGACGAGGAGAGATTTGTGTGTGCGGTGGTTGCTGGGTCCACGCCGGCCGTGAGTGTCACCTCAAGGCCACATTCCCCAGCCTGGGAGGTCATGAGGGCAAGAGTTGAAAGGTTAAAATAAACAGTAGTAATGACATCATCCTTGTTCCTAGACTGTGTACATGGCAACGATTCAACCATCTGCTTTTTGTTTTCAGAAGCTGTGTGTCGTTAGCTTATACCCATAAGAGAGAACGGTCTGTGAAGGTGTTTACATCCCTATCACACGCATATATATATATATATATATATATATATATATATATATATATATATATATATATATGAATATATATATATATATGAATATCTGTATATCTGTATATCTGCATATCTGTATATATATATGTATATATATATGAACATCTATATCTTATATATATATATATATATATACATATATATACACATATATATATAAATATCTGTATCTGAATATCTGTATCTTATATATATATAGATACAGATATTCAGATACAGAAATTTTACATGCAAACGCGATGCGTGCAGTCCTCCAAACTGATAGCCTTATAAGGATATCCATGGGAAACATCCTTTTTATGTGTGGTGTGACAATCGTCTAAAGCACCCGCCGGCGCCTATAGGGGGCAGCACTGAGCACCGGCTTGCTGTAAGGCACACCCGACACCGTAGAAACCCGAGACAATATACAGGCTTGGTCAAAGACATTCACTTGTGTAGTACATGTTATTAGCTTTCATTAGGTCCATACTTAAAACCTACCATACTTAGACCTTTCACGCACACTTACACACACATGATGTTTAACTGAAAATGTGTGAGTCATGTGCATTTGTATTGTTTTCATTGATGTCAGAAGCCCACATACACATAATTGCTCCTATTAGAACGGATTTTATCCGCTGATGTCAGCTATGTGTGTGGGGTTGTGTGTGTGTGTATATGGGTAGATCTGAATCACGCACACACAAACTTTCTTTCTCGTCACTTTCAGGAACAAGTTTAGCCCTCCTCTGCAGTTTCCACTCAATCTTAAACAAAATGAAAGAGAAGTGAAATCTCTTGCACGGGGAGTTCTCCTCAGGGCACACACGCACACGCACACACGCACACACGCACACACACGCACGCACACACACACCCATGGGGGCAAAGCTGATTTCCTTGAGAGTGCCCCATGTGACCACTCTTGCATTCCTCAGATTGTTGTCATGTGACTGACTTAAAGATCTCCTTTTATGGAGGTCAGCGTTATAGAGAGGGCGTGGCTCGAGCAAACCACACAAAGTTGAATCAGGTACACGCACACACATACTCACACACAAACAACTGAAACACACACACAAACCCACCCTAACAAATAAAACACACGCACACATGCTCACGCACACACACACACACACAAACACAAATAAAACACACACACACACAGCGGAACATCT
>JACYXH010000365.1:22500-57500 GCA_026745465.1 Lota lota
ATAAATCCCAGTACGAAACTCACTCTGCCTTTTTCAGGCTAGGGGGTCCAACGTACACACCGCTGAATATTCATTCTGCTTTCTGGTTGTGATTGGTGAAAAGTGTAAATATATAATAATATATTTATATATAATAATTAGGTTGTCAATAAACCCCCGGCGTGATATCCCTTATAAATGCAATCCAATTTATAAACCTTCTTCAGTGGCAACATGTACTGCTAAACCTCCACAAACACATATCACAGATATTCGAGTCCAATCAGAACATGTCGCGCCATATTCAGCGCCATGTGGACCGTGTGCCCACACCGGCGCTGGCTCTCTGATGACCGATGGTCTGTCAGGGGTTAGCCGTGTGCTAGCTTGCTCTTAAGCTAGCTCGGGTCGTCCAGATTGTTGTTGCGCTTGAACTCTCAGTTTTGATTACGTTACTGTTAATACGAGCCCTACTTTTATCAGTAGCGCTACTCTTATTATTAACAATGTTACAATTGTGTTCTATTGTAATATTACAAATAATAATAGTAAGGCGCACACGGAAGCACACACAGGGCTAGTGGAAACCAAAGATTTGTGTACACACACATGCACGCGCACACACACACACACACACTCACATCTGTATCATCAGGAAATGAACACAGCCTTATCAGTGAGTGATGTCATCCTGAATCACTCACTACTGCACGCCATAAATGTATCTATGTATCTATAAATGCATAAAGTCACCATTTATTTCTTATCAGTCAAAGGGTTGTGATGTTTGACATTGACTTTCGTTATAAACATTAACAGCTGAGTGTGGATAACATGCACGCGCGCAGACACCACACACACACACACACACACACACACACTACGCACACACACACATACTACACACACACACTACACACACACACACTATACACACACACACACACACACACTACACACACACACACACTACACACACACACTACACACACACACACACACTACACACACACACACACACTCACTCACACACACACACTACACACACACACACTACACACACACACACACACTACACACACACACACACACACCGGGCAGTAGGTTACTGATTGACGAATCACACGGACACTGTGTTGCCAGGCCAACATACAACAATAACTACTGCTATAACCAAGAACCAACTCCCCAAACTGCGCCCAGTTCAAACCATTCACTAAATCTACTGTACGTAGACGACGTTATATTACCAGACAAAGAAGAAAGAATCAATGATCAAAGAGAGAAAGGTTTTATCTGCAGACTTACTACTTGTGTGTGAACGCTTCTGTGCACCCTTTGTCTGCTGACTGGGAGCACTGGTGGTCCAGACACCACAGCCATTAGCCCTAATGGACTGCTAAAAGCCTTTGGAGAGCCCCCCTGGTAGAGACTTACTCACAGCTAGATTTATACCTTCACGTCTTCACAATCAGCAAGCCTCTGTGTTTGAAGGGGGCTCCATCTGGAGTCTGTACGTTTATTAGGTAACTGCGTGGTGCTTCTGGAAACCTCAAAGCCCTCGGACGCACTCGACGCACAAAGCACAGCGCACTGAACCAACCGGCGCCCGCATTAGTCGATGCCGCGTCTCTTCCTTGAGCGGCGAGAGTGACAGCTCGTCTGACTGCAGCATTTGCCCGCCCACAGTCATTCTGCGGGGCAACGTGACCTCCCTCGCCATCGCCGGCTCCCGGATGTCATTCGCAGGAGCCCACTCCTCCCTGACGATTCCACCTGTCTCGGCGAATCACAGTGTGGCAAACTCCACTACCACACTCCCCCTAGGTGACTGTCCTCGGGCTCCTCCGAACAAATGGACACAGGGTGGTGATGTTGAAACCGGTTTATTGCCAAGGTTGCGTAGGATGATACATACAGATGGTGCTCCACGCTGCCATGTCGGAGAGCTCTCCCTGAGTGTGTGGTGATGGCTGGTTTAACCTGGGCACACTGATTACTCAATGTGCAACAGGTGTGCAGCCCCACCCAGCTCCAGACTCCAGTCTGAGTCGGGCCAGGTGAGGCTGCTCCAACCAGCCATCATCCACACACACTCCCACATACAGCTTGCAGGCCTGCGGTGACTTCTGGCCTGCATTGAGCCGGTCGTGTTACTCATGTTAACCTCTATCCTCTTCTCCGAGGACCAGTGTTGTTTACCTTGACAAATTGAGTGTTTACAAGGAGACTTCTGGCGCTAACGGCTGTTATACACACAGCGTGAAGGGTCTGTGTGGAAACGCAAAGTCTAGAGAAGACCCTCTGCATTTGTTTTGTGTTTTAGGGCCCGACGGATTGGCCCAGGAGGAAGAGGAGGTCGTGTACACGAGCAGACGTACTGTTATGCTACATGACACCGCCTCGTTTCTACGGTATTCCAAGCACTCGCATACTTTCTACGTGCTGGGTGTTGACAACGCACACCGCTTTGTGACCTTTCCCTCACTACCGATGAGATAACGAAACACGCACAGGGACACACACGCACACACGCACACACACACGCGCGCCCAAGCACACACATGCACACACACACATATCCAAAGTCTAACTGATCTAATCCATGCGGATTTTCTCATTTTTACAATTAGTCAAACTTTTTAGTCACCCTGCAGCTGAGTAGTGAAGGAAATGCCTTGCCCTGGCCGATCAGCTGGTTTGGGAAGATGCCTGTATCAGTCTAGGCTTGACCAGACCATGACTCACAGGGAAACACCTGCAGAATAATCCTGCAGAAACTGTGCCCCTCCCTTGATGCTGGATTAAGCATTTCCCTTCAAATCCTTCTTCCTGCCATCTGTAGGTCAGAGGCACCAGCCATCCTTTACTTCATATCTTTACTCAGGTTGCCCTGGCTACCTGGGAACTCACCGGAAATGATCTTCACCCGTGCTAAACTTGAGTTAGAGTAGAGGATTGCATTGGAGTCCTGTAAATCAGTAAGTGGAGTAGACTTTGATCCGCTCAAAGACTCTATTAAGCTCATAAACGGTGAGCGGGCTGAACAATGCTGGGACCAGAGATTGAAAGCAACGGATGACGTACTGTTTGCTGGTGGGAAGAGTGACCACCGGTCTCTGTTGACACATCTCGTGTTTATCTCATCCAAGGAGCAGCCTTGGTGCTCATCTGCCTATTAGGGGACAATAAAAGTAAAACATTTGCAATAAGATATATACGTTGCTGTGTGTTTCAGATGCACATTGTTTGCATTACCGGGTCAACAGCTTGCCCGGTAACCATGAGGGGAGGGGGGGGGGGGGTCACATGAGCTATACATGAACCTAAACCTCTGCCTGTTGTAGAGCTACACATGAGCACGGCGTCAGGTCGCAAGCAGTGCTCTGCAACACAGAGAAAGTGGACCTTTGGTCGAGGAAGGGTCAATTGGTAACACATAGCAGGCCGAGATAACGCTCCTTGAGAGAAGCTCAAAGGACCGATGGAACAGGCTGATTGAGAAATGGCAGATAACAACACTGCTCAAAGAGCAATAGCTCGGGGGTAGAGCGCAAAGTATGCGAAGACGAGAAGAAAAGGGAGGAAAAGCAGAGTGGTGGGGTGGAGGGAGGCCTGAGGTAAAACCAGCAGCAGTTGGAGGGCGTGGAGGTTGAAGTGGAGCAGCATCCAGACTTATCCTCTTATCCTAATGCTCCCACGAGCCAGGAGCCAGGAGCCGAGGAGGTGAAGGTGCGGCCTCGCCCAGGGGTCCCCATCGGACATATTTTGGGGTTTGGTAGTAAGTCAGCGTGCAGGTGAGGTGCATCATCCAACCCCTCGCCGCTGCGATGGCAGGAACCGACGCCCAGGAAGAGAGAGGCGCGTGAGTCACTGGTCGACCGAGGGTTTGGCGGTAAAGGGGGAGCTGCCCAAACGTGCACAGACCCTCGCAAACTTCTACTACCGAACGCGCACAGGTCTGTCTGAGTGTGCGACGGTTCTTCAGGTCTTTTTCTCATGAGCCAGAGGGAGGACGGAACAAAAGGGGCTGGGCTCACTGCGCTGGGGGGGCTTCAGTTAGCGCAGCGGGCTGCGTCCCGGACGCTAGCCACGCAACGGGATCATTTTCCCCGAGAGGAAGTCACCGCGCAGGGCTTCCTCTTCAAAACCCCCCCCCCCCCCCCGGCCTCGTATCATACACAATCGCACATGGTGGCCATGTGTCCTTTCCCCCCGTCCACCCTGATAAAGGAGTTTGAGTAAAGTCACTGTGTGTGTGTGTGTGAGAGGCAAAACGCCGTGACCATGGAACTGGGATTGTCAACAGGCAAGTGGGAGGGGATGGGTCAGGGGTCATGTAGCAAAGTCCCTGGTGACCCACCTGCGGGGTCCCACTGGTGGTCTGCTTTTGTGTCATGGGGTTTACTTTTGTCTTTGCAGTGACATTGTGACTGCTATGCCTTTTTAACCCAAAGGGGAACAATGCTTTAGAGAAGCTTTAGAGAAGGCAGCTCTAAAATCTTTTTAATAGTATTTATTAATGTATGGCTCTTTATATAATGCATAGGAGACACTTTACTAGAGCCTCTTAACATCAATCCGTACCCTTTTCACATATTTTCTTCCACTATGTCTCGCTGTTTGTGTGTGTGTGTGTGTGTGTGTGTGTGTGTGTGTGTGTGTGTGTGTGTGTGTGTGTGTGTGTGTGTGTGTGTGTGTGTGTGTGTGTGTGTGTGTGTGTGTGTGTGTCTCTCTCTCTCTCTCTCACTCACAGCCACACACACACACACACGCAGGCGCGAGCTGGTATTGCAGCAGTGTGCACGAGACGCGCCCGATAGAATGACGCTGGACCAATCAGAAAGCGCAAATCCGAAAGTTTACCTTTTATGGCTCGAGCCGGGCATCTGACGTTGTATAAAGGGCTTGAGCCGGCGCACCCGAGTCACTCTGAGCGCCGTCACACGCAGCTTGTGCGGGATATCATTTGCCTGAAACCAGTTTCCATAAAACGAAAACTCCCCCCACCCAAAGGTAAGCTTGAATAGTTGTTGTTTAACGAAATGTTTACGTTTAAATACAGCTAAAGCTATTAATACATTAATAACGATATTGGCTGTTTGTATTGAGTGCTTAGTGACACGTACCGGGTGTGTCTTTTGTCTTTTTGGGGGTAACTGTTATGTATATCTGAGTGTTTTAGTGAACACCCTGAACTGGCCGTGGTTAGGGATTTAAAAAAGACTTAATATTGTTGATACGTTACAGCTGCTTGTGTATCTGGAAACCCCGGTGTAACGCTAACGCTAGTGATTTACCAACGGCCGCTCTCGTCCACGGTTGTAAACTGCTGCTCTAACGTGAACTATTACTCACTTTTGAAGGCGGTATTTTATTTCCCGTTTTCGGGTATTCTGGATGAGGTTTGGGGATGTCAGAGCTGTGCTTTCGGGCTGGTCCCTTTGTGATCCCGTTGCAGCGGGGTGTGACCTACTTTAGCACGCTAGCCTAGCCGCCATGCTAGCGCGTCTCTGGGCTCGTTCGGTCCGAGCGGAGAAAAAGGTCTGGGTTGAAATCCGAAACCCAAGTGTTAGGGTTAAAATGACCTCGTACTAACGTTACGGCTGGACTGTTCTTCGGGAGAACTGCAACCTCTCTGAGGCCTGAAGTAAACCAGGCAAGTTGAATCGGGGACTATTAATGCACATTATGGCGCATCTCGCCTGCACGTACGAAGAGGCGCAATAGGCCGACGTGCCTTTTCTCAAGGCGTGGCCCGCAGGAAACGGCGCGCCAGTCGAAGGCTAGCGTTGACGTCAAAGTTCATTAAGTCTTAGTCAATCAGTGTTGCACATTTTGTAGCTTAAGCTGTAAGCAAGGTCGTGTAAGACACTCTGAAATGGAGTAATTATAGAGGGCGAGGTTTCAGTCTATGGCGCAGTGATGTCATAAGCATCGAGGGGAATTTATAAATCAAGAGAAGATTGGCAATTTATTGGGAGGGGCGGGCAAAGCAACAAAAAAAAAAAACGGGTTATTTGAGGGAGTGGTCGCAAGGGCCCGAAATGTTGGAACGTTGCTTTCTCGCGCAAGCCTGCTGGTCTGGCTGCGCGCCACGCCGCCGTTCGCCGCAAAGCTGCTCAGACCAAACCATTCCCTTATATGGTAATAACAGAATGCAGCGCCACTTCCTTTGTCTAGGCATCGGAATGTGTAGCGCTAGCACCTTGCAGTGGCCAAGTTGGGAACTGCAACCAAAGCACCAGGAAGTGATGCGTCACAGGGGCGCTGTTCTGCTTTATCTAACAGTTATTCATGACTTTTTCTTTCTTTCCTTTTTTCTTCGTTTTCTGCAGTTCAGCCATGGAAGATGAAATCGCCGCACTGGTTGTTGACAACGGATCCGGTATGTGCAAAGCCGGATTTGCTGGGGATGACGCGCCCCGTGCTGTCTTCCCGTCCATCGTGGGTCGCCCCAGACATCAGGTGAGCTACCCTTGATTTGAAGAGTTTCAAGAGATTGAATTTGCAATAGAGAAAAAAAACATTTGACCATCCACACTTTGGCGAAAGTACGGCCGAAACTACACTCCTGTGTGAAGTGTAGCACACTTGGACGCACCAGCGGTGGCCTAATGACATGCCCTCTCTCGTGTCCCCAGGGTGTGATGGTTGGCATGGGCCAGAAGGACAGCTACGTTGGTGACGAGGCTCAGAGCAAAAGGGGTATCCTGACTCTGAAGTACCCCATCGAGCACGGTATTGTCACCAACTGGGACGACATGGAGAAGATCTGGCACCACACCTTCTACAACGAGCTGAGAGTGGCCCCCGAGGAGCACCCCGTGCTGCTCACAGAGGCACCCCTGAACCCCAAAGCCAACAGGGAGAAGATGACCCAGGTACACACCCACACCTGCACCACCTGGGCACTCCAGTGCTGCCTAGAACGTGTTTAAGCTTGACATTCATTCAGACTGAAAGTTGTAGGTCTTCACTCTTTCCATTCCTCTTGGTTTTCCTCTTACCTCCCCCAGGACCTCTCCTCTATACGATGATCTTTCCTTGGATAAACAACAGGTCTTTCCCCTTGCCGGTGTGCCTTATCTGCACTTGTGGCCAAAAATGTAGATAAGAAAGTATAGAGTACTGATAAGAGTTCAGTGACTCATTTTAACAGCTGACATGCACAAGTGTGAAGGAATGCTGGGAGTTTGTGCACCTTACTAACTCCTCAACAACGCTCACTCTAATGCATGCACTGAGTGCGGTGCCCACAGTGCATGAGTCCCCCCTCGCTGTACCGTGACGTGAACCTCTCCATCTCCTCCTCTTCCCACAGATCATGTTCGAGACCTTCAACACCCCCGCCATGTACGTTGCCATCCAGGCCGTGCTGTCCCTGTACGCCTCTGGTCGTACCACCGGTATCGTCATGGACTCCGGTGATGGTGTGACCCACACAGTGCCCATCTATGAGGGTTACGCTCTGCCCCACGCCATCCTCCGTCTGGATTTGGCTGGCCGAGACCTCACAGACTACCTCATGAAGATCCTGACCGAGCGCGGCTACTCCTTCACCACCACGGCCGAGAGGGAAATCGTGCGTGACATCAAGGAGAAGCTGTGCTACGTGGCCCTGGACTTCGAGCAGGAGATGAGCACCGCCGCCTCCTCCTCCTCCCTGGAGAAGAGCTACGAGCTGCCCGACGGACAGGTCATCACCATCGGCAACGAGCGGTTCCGCTGCCCAGAGGCCCTCTTCCAGCCCTCCTTCCTCGGTGAGTGAGCCCGCGGGTTCCAGCAGGGCTCCTCCTCAGGCAGCCCACATCGCATCATGCTGCACAGTCGGCCCGCGTCCTCACGCCGCTCTCTGCTCTGCCCACAGGTATGGAGTCTTGCGGTATCCACGAGACCACCTACAACAGCATCATGAAGTGCGACGTCGACATCCGTAAGGACCTGTACGCCAACACCGTGCTGTCCGGAGGTACCACCATGTACCCCGGCATCGCCGACCGCATGCAGAAGGAGATCACGTCCCTGGCCCCATCCACCATGAAGATCAAGGTGAGAGCTCGGCACTGTCGCGCCACACGTAGCCAGGTGGCGCGCTGATGTGAGACTCTGGTGTTTCCACATGCTCATGTACCTGATGTGATGTTCTGCCCCTGTAGATCATCGCCCCACCAGAGCGTAAATACTCTGTCTGGATCGGAGGCTCCATCCTGGCCTCCCTGTCCACCTTCCAGCAGATGTGGATCAGCAAGCAGGAGTACGACGAGTCCGGCCCATCCATCGTCCACCGCAAATGCTTCTAAACAGACTGTTCCTCTCTCCCCTCCTCCCCCCCACCCCTCCGACCAAACGGCCAACGACTTCAGCTCTGCGCAAACCATACACACCATACATTCTCATCCACGCTCAGGCGCAGGGCCCAGACGACCAGCTCATTGGCATGGCTTCAGTTATTTTTGGCGCTTGACTCAGGATAAAAAAAAAAAAAAAAAAAAACTGGAACGGTGAAGTGAAGTGACGGTAATGTTTTTTTGGCTAGTTTTAAAAATAAGCACCCCAAGGTTTTACAGTTGCATCTGAGGACTTAAAAAAATAAAATGTACATTTTGTTTTTTTTTCTTTGAGTCATTCCAAATGTTTGTTAACTGCATTGTTCAAACACATTATTCCAAATGTTAACTGCATTGTTCAGACACATATTTGCCTCTGTGAAGGCTGCCCAGTGGTCGGCGTATACTCAAAACACTGTTGTAGTATCGCTTGTATGTAAATTATGTCTGGGTTTTTTGTACTTTCAGCCTTAAAGATACCTTGGTCCTGTTTAATTTCTTTTTGTTATGCAAAGCCCTCTCTCGTGACCTCTTCTTTCCTCTGTTGGAGGGTCCATCTCTGGGCGGTTGGGCAAGGGGTCGCTATGTGCTGGGGTAACATGGGGTGCCAGACTGGTGGGGCCAACCTGTACACTGACTAAACAATCCCAATAAAGTGCACACGTGTTCCGACATGACTTCCTGCCTCCGTCTCCTGCTTTGCTAATTAGATTTTTTGTCCTTTTTGTAATGAGCTTCTTAGCATTTGGTAAAAAAAAAAAAGTGGTACTGGTTAGGAGAATATTAATCATAGATTTGCGTTTTTCAATTCCGTTAAATGGAATCAATGTGCTCCTAAACTTCAGTAGTACGAAACAAACCGGTTAGATTATGATTAACGCGTGGGTAAGGTGTAGTTCTAAAAGCTAATGAGATTGCACAGTTTGTCATCTTGCTGATGTGGAAAGTACAACAAGGTAATACTTTGCTTGAGGCCGATTTGGTCCACTAAACACTGCAAGTGCGTGAAACAATGCTGGCCTATTGGAAGCACTGCTAAGTATATTTATTCAGATTTCCTCCTGGCTACGGATATAAGAACGGTTCTGAATGCGTGCATCAAGGATTGGTGTAAAATATTTAATAGACAATATCTAGATGACCTGGGAAATGTCACTATGCTTTATTTATTAGGCCTGTGTATTGCTTTGTGAACCTTAGATATTAGTGTTTACTATGTCAACAATGGCGCCCATTGTACTCTCCATCTCTGGAAGGAGGGATCCCCACTCAGTGCTTTCAAGATTTCTTGTTAATTAAGGGAGTTATCTCTTGCCCTTTGGGGGGCTAAGGTTAGGGGGTTGTCATAAATATATGGCCTGTAAAGCCCTTTGACACTAACTGATTAATGGCTATATAAATATAATTGACTTGACTGGATCACAGAATATAGGAGTCACTCATTTTCTAACGGCTATGGAGGAAAATACAGATAGTCCACCTATTGCAATAACTAGATGAACGTGGATTTTCACAGCTTTCGTGTTTTTCATCTTAAATGTTTCTACAGCTTTCGTGGTCATTTAATGTAACAAGGTTAATTTAACGTGAAAGAAATGATTAATCACATGCATTTAAATGTAATGTAGCCTATGTTCAGCATAAAATAGTGTCCAAAAATAATTGAGGTCAGTTCCATATAAACTAATTTCAGCACCTATTCGATTCCTACATCTTATACAACAAAACTGCGTATTTTTCCATTTTCCTCCAGTCCCAATTTGTGAGATCATCTTTATTCAGTCGGTCAACACCGTGGAATCTGAGGAGCTACGGATATTAGGCCGGTTGTTCTTTATTTTTCATACAAAAGAACAGGAACTTACTTATTAAATCTTAATTATCTTCTGCTCACCTTTAGAGCTGATTTAAATGAATCCCCTCTGCAGCCGGCCCTGCATCCTCCTTACAAACGCTGTACGGCTCATTTGATTGACATTGTATCGGTCCCTCTCTAGGCCTACTTAAAATACCAGGACGTGTAGAAAAAGGTTGAATGATTAAAACAAAACAAAAACATAACGTTTTACATTAAGATGCTAATCTAGATAATGACTTTAGAATAGGCTTATTTTGGATTAATTATCTAGATACCAAAATCGAAAGGTTGTGTTTGAAAATGGTCTTAATCAGACACGCGAAGAAGTGTCGTGAAATGCCCTCAGCGCTGGTCTAGCGGGAGGACGCATCGTGGAAGACGTTTCACCGTTCAGGCGGCAGGTGGCGCCCGCATGCATTAACATGACTATCGCATTTGGTTTATGGTTAAAGTGAGGGTTTTCACTGTATGCCATATAATTCCATTGTAATCCAAACGTACTCTACGCTATACATGTCAGTGGGCCTACCCATACGCAATTAAAGTGGCGCAATGGATGCTGACATTTTGGGGAGGGGGATGCAGGGAGCGACTGAGGATTTGCATCTTCAAAGTCAAATCAAGTCACTTGATTTATGATGCCCATTTAAAAATCACCAGGGTTGACCAAACCATATATATATCTATATATATCTATATATCTATAGATATATATGTATGTATATATATTTAAGTAGATAGACCCATGGGAATAAAGGATGGCCTGACCGGATATGTCGGTATACTCTATCACTATTCTGTTGATGTAAACACTATCGACCTGCCCCATGGGGGGTGGGCATGCCTAGGTGGACTTTAAAATAATACGGATGATAAATAAAGGCATGAGTGTAAAGTGTGTGCGTAGGCCTGCGTGCGTGAGTCTTTCCGCGTGCGGACCGTGCACATGATATTATCATATTTATGTCTGCATAAATATACATGCATGATATGCATGTCTGTTCGTGTAATTGCATGAATGCGAAACTACATTTACATAAACAGGGCCTTATATGTATTTGATGTCTGCCGCTCAGGCGTTTTAACCGAAGTGCATTGCGATTTGGCTGAGGTTGCTTCCCTCTTCTACGATATCCTTATTTTACTGCCGTGCTAGCAAAACTATCTGATCTGCCAGGCGGCGTGTGTGTGGTCGTGTATATGATAATATTCTTGCATGTCTACTTGAGTGTGCATCACAGTGAATTCCTGAGCTTGCATGCGACTTATTTAGAGCATACGTATTTGTCATTTGGACTGTTTATGTGTGGGTCTGTGCAGGAGGAGTCTGCTAAATTAGGAGCCCAGAGTGTGGTGCTGGTCACCCAGTTTAATCCCAGTGAACTGCTCTTCACAGTCAGGGGTAGGGGTCTGATTTGTTTACAAAGGGAGGCCTATTTTGCGCCCCAAGGTTTACGGAACAGCACAGGGATCCTGAAGTGTAGCGTTTGTCCATGGTTATGCAACTGTGCCGAAAGGGTCATGTCTGCAGTTCACGTATCCTCCACCAGAGGGAGGTGCTGCTTTACATGTGACGTTACGGCACATAAACTAGGTGAAAGGCAAAAAGAAGGTTACCACTGCTGACAGAATGGGGGCTTCAGAGGATAGATCACATTTTCTGTGTCACATAGCGCAATATAATTTACCCACAGGCCACTGCAATGCAGTCCTGTGATGGTGCCTAAAATAGTCATTCCGAATTTTGAGCCTGTGCACCTCATGTTACAGGATCAAACTTCGTGTTTTACATAACAAAGACGCCATAACAACACAGGTGCAGTGTGCGCCAGAGATATGGAGGAGCGATCTAGGACAGAGCAGCCTGTCAGAGGAGCCGAGGTGCAGAGGCGCCCCCGGGCGTTCAGTATCTCAAGTGTTGTGGTTTGAATGGTCTTGACACAATGCCAATACACCGCCCCTCCCTTCGCCCATATTTATTACCCTAACCAACCATAGCCCCCACATAGCCCCTCCCCTCGTTACCCCCCCCCCCACCCCCCCACCCATTGCTCCCTCCTCCTCCTCCTCATTTTGCTTCGCAGCGGCCCTAGCAGATGGTTCCTGCATCATGTCGCCCAAACGCAGCGGTGAAGCTGCACCACATTTGTCTCGAGTAATCTCGGCTGCACCTCCTCGGATATCTAAACCGCGCGCTGCGGGGGGACGGGGGCAGGGAAAGACATGTACGAACAATGCATTTGCGCATGTGCACGCAGCACGAGCGGTACACGCAACTGAACTGTTTGATATGTTTTCGTAATGGGGGCGGGGGCGGGGGGTTATGAAGACACTGATGGTACTGCCCTAAACGTCTGGTGGATACAAGCTACATACCGCATACCCTATAATAACATAAACAGTTCGGACTGAAACCCTGAAGCGAAACCGCTGGCATAATTACTGTGTATAGAGCGACGTGTTTTAATAGACCCTATGACGCCTATAGGCGTATATGTTGTTTTATGTAACCGTTTTTTTTCCTTCTTCAAATGTTAGAAAGGTCTGTGTTTGTACTGATGTCAGGACAGTGTGTCCACCCCCCCCCCCCCCCCCCCCCCGCCTAAGCCCATCACCCCCTCCTCCTCTCTGAATGATGGGCACCCCGTAGAACGGGTGTGTAAGAGGGGTGTCAATCATCACGGTGGCAAGTTTATTACATCTTGGAGGGGAGGATTTGTGTACTCTGTGTGAGTCTGCATGTGTGTGTGTGAGGGAGCGTGAGAGAGAGAGAGCGAGCGAGAGGCGAGAGACTACTGGCATTTTTTTTATTATGAACATTTGACACCGTAATTAACCTTCCCCACAAGTGATCCAACCATGCAATCGTGTTGCTGCATTGCAGTAGGGTCTCGCCAGCCGCAGCGCGCCGGAATGCTTGTGTAGAGGCTGAGATAAGGTATGATGAACGACAAGGTCCTCTGGCCACGACAGCTCCGTGTAATAATGCATGCGAGGGTGTGACCATCTTCCTTACGCCTCTCCGCCATCTGTGTCTGTGTCACGATCAGGCATCTGTTGGTTTTTTAATTACGAGTGTCACGGGTTCTACATTAAAGGCCGGTCGTGCACATTAGGTCATAGCTTTGCCTCGAAGACACACCTCGAAACGGAAGCCTCTGTAAAGATTTCACCACATCTGACGGCGGTTTGAGGCACGATGAATACATACTTGAGAATGTCTATGTTGTTGCTGTTTGGAGTGGGGGATAGAGGTTAAAAAACACCAAATTATGAAAATGGTGATTATGACCAGGAGAAGCCTTGCGGTTATTCTGGCCATGGTCTTGTAAAGATGGGTTCTGAGCGTGCTGGGTCGCCGTCAGCCAAACCAGTCGTTGTTTGGACTCCAGGACACAACCTAACGTCTCCTCATGCGTTAAGGCATTTCGCTTTTAAGGTGGGGGATGTCAAAAGTATACCTTGTCTTTAGCCTTTTAGTTTGACGTATTTTATTTAACGCAAACAACCGGTACGTTTGTAATTCAGGCCACGAAAAACACGACCAGACGAAAAGTAAGCCATTAGGAAATTGCAATCTCATCCACCAAGTGTATTTATATCATATGTTCTTGCTTAGAGGGATCTCCTGTGTAAACTATCAGTGTAAATGTAGCCTAGGCCTTATAAACACTATGCAGGCTATACACTAGACGCTGAACGTGCGTTCTTTACGCAAAAAGGATGACCAAAAGATTAGATGAATACTTTATTACGCCATAGCCTAGTTTAAATTAATTGAAAGATTAAAACGGTACAGTTAAGTTCTGCATCTTCAAACACAAATGTTTGGTTGGTAGACTACAGTGCTAAATGAAAGCAAATAAAAAAATAAAAATAGAAAGAATAAAAAGAATAAAGTACAAACGTAGAACTAGCATCCAAAATAAATGAACAGAAAATAAATAAATACAATTATATATTTAAAAAAAAACACCCACCTTAAGGCCACCGACGGGCATAACGACTTACATATTAGCACAAGCAAAACAATGACAAATCAGAAAAGAAACCGCTGCTCTGAGTAGGCACAGAACACAACAATGGGCCCTAATCTTAAAACCAAAGAACAATGGCGAGCCGGGTCCCCTTGGACGCCGGGACGACATGGGACATAACGCTGATCTCCGCCTGGCGAGTCCATCCCGGGACCCGTCAGGGTGACAGGCCCAACTAGACGACGGGTCAGCGGGGTGAAGGCTGTGGCAGCGCAGCCGCCATTGTCTGTCAAGCTCGATGGTTGTGTCCGCAAAGCTACAGTAAAAAAAAAGAAAAACAACAACTACGAACGTATGTTATGTTCTAATCGTGTCATTTCCCCCGGTTGAACGTTATGGACTCGACGATATTGTAAGTGTTGCCCGTGGCTTCCGAGATCTCGACTGAAGCGGCGGTAGTTATTCAGATGAGTTTATGGGCTCGTTTATTTCCAGTTTTGCGCTCAGTCGCTCTTCCTCAATCGCGCCCCCGTGAGGGGCGCCTTGAAACAGTCCCAAGAGGAAGATGGGGAGGGCTTGTCGTGGGGAGTTTGAAACCGCCTCCTATTTTTTTATCAACATATTTGTCACACTAGATTGTAGAGCGGTCTACTTCAAACGAAACTCGTTGATACACATCATAAAATAACGGGTGTAAGACATGCAACCGAGAACAGTAAATGCATCGGACTGTTTTACGATGTTTCCCAAACGTTCCGTTTGAAAAGGTCGACCCCCAGCCCTGTGTTCTGCCTGTCTCTGAATGAGTTCACCTCTTCACTCCTTTCTGATGCTAATCGATTTGTCCCACTCAGACACAGTATACATTATGCACGAGAAGACAGTCGGCGTTACCTAATCTATTGTGCGCACTGAGATCAGGGTTTGAGATTGTAAAACTAATAATACTAATAATAATACAAATGGAAAGCGGTAAGAATGGAGCGGTCAACATGTTACCATTAGCTCATACATATTTTATTATTATTTTTTTGCATATAATGTGATCGCCCGGTGTAAAGTGGGTGTAATATTATTAGCGTTTGTTCAGTTTGCCATTGTAGCTGTAAAGGTTGCTTGGAGACATCCGCAGCTAAAACACACTAGGGCCAACGGACTATCTGCGACAGTGCGCATCTATTTTAACCAGCGTGGAAGTGGGGAGTCGCCTTGAAACTGGCGCCCCCTCCTAAAATTCCCACTGCTTGTTTTGATCATTCGGTCTTGAAGGAAGAGGGGACCTTGAAACGGCTCAGCCCCCTTGGACCATAATTGGTTTTATAGAACTGGCGAGCAGCCAAAATGTTTACATCGCGTTGAAGGACACTTTTGGGCAGCCTATCAGAGACGCCGTTGTTGAGCGTGTCAGGATGGGTGGAGGGGGGCGGGCCTTGTAAAACAATGCTTGCTTCATTGCTGAGGAGTTTACCGACGCGAGAGGGGCGCTCTCCCCCCGCAGTTTACCTTCGGACCAGCCTGTAATGGACTACTCCAGTTCTTTCAGCAGGCGTTTGGATTTTGAGAATCGTTGGCACATTTTCCTGCTCAGAGTTTCCCGTTCAAGTAAGGAGAGGACATGTTCCTTCTAACTTGGTGTTTTAAAATCGCAATTTCCGACGACTTTACAAATATGACACTGTTATAGAAAAGCCGCGTGTCCTAACGACCCCAAATCTGGAGCATTTTTCGAAAACGGGCTGTTGTGTTGCCTGCTAAGAAACGGCTCCCGGGATGCCCTCTACGAGGAACTTTCTGCTGTCTCGCAATGGAACCGTGAAAAGTTTGAAACGTGGCTGTTCCGCTGTACTTCTGCTTCGGCTCCTCACGGCTCTCGACCCCTAACACATCGTAGTCCGCCGTGGAAACAGTTCAAGGCGCGGAGAGAAAAACGTGCGTTTTGGTTTCGAAAACGTTCGGATTTTAGTTGAAATGTGATTTCCCCCCACGAGCCATTCTTTCGCTCCCGCCCGCCCGAGTGTCACGAGCCGTGGCTGTGGTCTGGTAGCTCGCGGCTTCTGAAGGTTAATACGACTTTCGCCCTTTTTGTCTTTTTACATTTTAGGAATAGACCATTGCCAAAGGAACACTGTTGTTGTACCTACAATGTGGCGTCTTATTTTAAACTCGGGCTAGCTTGTTTTGTTTTTTAAATTGCATGCTCTTCATTTTAGCCAAATAGAAGCGGAAATTGTTAATATTTTGGTTTTCCAAGTTTTTCTTTTTTTTTTACGTTTTTCTTTTTAACTGTTCTACACGTCGGGAAAGGGAAATTAAAAGTGCTAAAACTGTAACGTTAAATTTGCGCATGGAAAACAACGCATTTGTAGCTCAGTGAATGAACCGCGATTAAGCAAGACAACCTTCTGTCCAACCCCGCATGCATGCTCGGTGCTCGGTAACATCAGTCCCGGGAGATGGTGGAATGGCGATAGCGCAACGCAAACCCGTTACCGTTTTAAACAGCCACCAAGTGTTTACGGGCTCGGTTTGGGTTTCTTTCCATGGGCAGCACCCATGTCCGTTCGCGAAGTGGTGAAGACTAAATCCGCGTCCACGGGCAACTAAACACCGCCAGCCGCTGGTCAATGACGCAGCCTTTGCAGCCCTATTTATTTTTAACTCGTTTGAAATTTATATTTGATGCGCCTTCGGTATTTATGATGTATTGGTTTACATCGGGAGTCGATCGCCCGTCTTGCATTGCTGCTTTACGACTTAAAAGAGCAGCTGGACTAATTAAAAGACGGCAGAAGGGATTTGTGCACCTTCTTTTTGTTTAATGCAAGCCCTTTCCGCCGTGGTGCGTTGGAGTAATTTGGTAGATTTAGTTCATGACCCAGCGGCCACCGTCTGAGTGTTGCCCGAGGAACCGCAGCCCCGGAACGGTTGCTTGTTTGGTAACGTAGGCCTGTGTGGCAACGGTAGTGTCGGCGTGTTCGTCGTCCGCTTAAACATTTAACGTCGGCGTGTTACCATAGCGTGCAAAACAACTAAAGGACCCGAAGTACGACGTCGTTGGGTGACTTCGCATCGTCATAGCCGACCAGGAAAGATCCCCGATTTAGTTTTTAAAGTGGTTTTCCTAACTGCGTCATCGCTCGACCAGACCCTCGGTCGCTCGTTGAATTCCGTGCCTTTCTTTCTAGCTATCCTCCAGTTTTGTTATTTCATGTAATCTCTTGGCCAACATCACCCCAGTCCGACATGAGATAGTGTGAAACGTTTTTCCTGTTGTGTTTTATAGGTCAGCAGGATGGCTGAAAAGGATCCAGTATCGCCTGGAAAGCTAAAGACAATATTATAGCAAAAAATCGCCTTTTTCCGGAATATCCGAACGGACTATTTCTTCTCCCTATTTCCCCTGCTGTGGATAATGGATGGCCGAGATTTTGGACCTCCCCGATCCGTCCATGGACCACCGCCGTTGTTGGCGGGGCTCCCTATGGAGTCTCAGCGCCTTGGAGCCGCAGGAGCAGCCGGCAGGATCGCTCCGTCGCCCGGCCACTTGGGCACGAGTCACCCGCCGCCTTTACACCCCGGAAAATTCATGCCATCGCCTATAAACATTCATCCACACCACGGTGAGTGTTTGATCCCGATCAACTTCAGCGCCTTGTACAAACACATTGGTGGTCTAAAAACGGCAACCACAAAAAAGGAATACATATGGCGGTCACTGTTTGATTAGCCTGTTTGATTTTCCTGGGTGTCGTGGTGTCGCTATCTTGTTTGTTTTTGAGAAGCTTGGAGAGAATAGGCTGCTGTGGTTTATTAAAAAAAAACTTTGTGTGCGTGTGTGTGTGTGTGTGTTCTGAGAAGCAGTGCGTAGATAAAGCCCTGACCTAGAGGCGAAACCAACCACTCCTCTGTCAGGGAAAAGGTGTGCGGGTGTGTGTGTTTGATGAGTTGTGTTCAAATGGATGTGGTAATTCACCACTCACTATATTGGGGGGGAAGCATCTCCCACAAGTGTGGCTCACTTGGCAAATGGCTGATCATGCTTTTGCAGCATTTGCACAGTTCTCGTGTGTGTGTAATGCTGTCCGCTTGAATTTAGGCTCCCAGTGTTGCATGATTTGATCTGCTGGTCTGATAAGTAGAGGGTTCTGTCTGATTCTCTGGACCAGGGTATGGCTAACCACAGCCGTGTGTGTGTGTGTGTGTGTGTGTGTGTGTGTGTGTGTGTGTGTGTGTGTGTGTGTGTGTGTGTGTGTGTGTGTGTGTGTGTGTGTGTGTGTGTGTGTGTGTGTGTGTGTGTGTGTGTGTGTGTGTGTGTGTGTGTGTGTGTGTGTGTGTGTGTGCATCGCGTTATGGATTCAATGGATGAATGTGATTTGCGTTTGACTGCAATAACCAAATAATGGGCCATATATGGAAATGTGTCTTAAGGATTAAGGAGCTCCAAAATGACTGTCTAGTTAAGCTCGCTCTGTTGCATCCCTCCCCTTGAAGTACTGAAATATCTTAGACATGCATTGGATTTAAGTGAGAGAGAATATGATGACTTCATATTAAATTATCATGTTAATTAGTCAATTTCACTGCAAAGTTACACGTCAGCATCCCCCCCCCCCCCGCTTTTGTGATTTTTAAAATATGACCTTCCCTATAATCATTCCTAAGGCCGTATAAACCGTAATGAAAGACTATATTGTGCAACACATTGAGGTGAGCACTCAGACCTCTGTCTGAGGTCACCAGCCTCGAGGTCTGAGGTCTCCAGCCTCGAGGTCTGAGGTCGCCAGCCTCGAGGTCTGAGGTCGCCAGCCTCGAGGTCTGAGGTCGCCAGCCTCGAGGTCTGAGGTCGCCAGCCTCGAGGTCTGAGGTCGCCAGCCTCGAGGTCTGAGGTCGCCAGCCTCGAGGTCTGAGGTCGCCAGCCTCGAGGTCTGAGGTCGCCAGCCTCCAGGTCTGAGGTCGCCAGCCTCGAGGTCTGAGGTCGCCAGCCTCCAGGTCTGAGGTCGCCAGCCTCCAGGTCTGAGGTCGCCAGCCTCCAGGAAGAGGCTGGTACGGGTTCCAGGAGAGCTGGAAGAATTTCCGCCCCGCAGCTGCGTCTCACGTGGCCACTCGGCCGGGTCTTTTCGCTGGAAAGTTTGACTCGACACTCTCGAGATACTAACGATGTCGGCAGCAGGGTTACAGCGTCTCTGCACCCTGCTGACGCTCTGCACCCTGCTGACGCTCTGCACCCTGCTGACGCTCTGCACCCTGCTGACTCTCTGCTCTGGAGCTGTGATGCACGTTCCCCTCCTCGCGTGTGCGTGGGTTTGCACGCAGCGTGCTTGCATCAATCTGAGCGGGGCGGGGGGGGGGGAACATTGACCGTGAAGCGGAGCGATGCTGTTTACACACTGTGTGTGTGTGTGTGGGTGTGGGTGTGTGTGTGTTAAATTATGGCCTCCGTAGCCATGTGTTCTTGTGGTTATGAGACAGGCTGAAGGTGGCATGTGTTTTTATCCCCTCACAGCTGCGTGTGGAGCAGAAGGTTTGCCGTGTGGCTCAGGGGGCTGGGGAAGTGGAACCAACAACTGTTTCACCGTGGCAGCCGCCCGTTGGGCAGCGCGCTTCAAACTGGGCTGCAGTGGTTTTATCCCACCGACACGGTGACCTTCGTGCTCCCTTGAGAGACACACACACACACACAGACACACACACAGATGCAGGTCATTTAGCTTTATGGGACTCTTCCATACTGAATCCCCCGCGCATCACATTAAGCGACTGGCAATAGGATCTGTTTCCTGCGCTTGTAATAACAGCGTGCGTGCCCCCCCTCTACACATAATTGCACCGCAATTTCAAACCTATATGGCACATCAAATTTAATTGCGCTAAGCCACACCGATAAAGACCGCAGACGAGTTAGTCTATGGGAGTCTCGTTGCCCGGCTACAGCCGCTGTTGCTGCGGGTGATACCGGAGGATGCTGGTGCTGATAGGCTGGTGATGATAGGCTAATAGGCTGATAGGCTGGTGATTCACGCTCATGTTTTCCTCCTTAAAAAAAAAAAAAGCATTCAGTGTTGTTGACGACGGCCTTCTTCTTGGCCTCATGGCCCGTGGATCCTGCGTACCCGGGGCCAGGGGTGTTAGAGGCTGTGATTCAATAAAACAAACGATAAATTAAAGTTACGAAACTGAAAAATAAAAGGGTGTGTGTGTGCGTGCGTGCGTGCGTGCGTGCGCGCGTGCGTGCGTGCGCGCGTGCGTGCGTAAGGGGAAACGCATAGCTTTGTGTTGTCATAATCCCATTGGTCTGCCATTCCTGTCAGTCTGTTTGTGATCACGCTAGTAGATGTGTGTCAGGATCAGAGGAAGAACGCGGTCCGTTAGTGGCGCTGGCCAGACTCTTGTGTTGCACAAATGTAGTTGTATTATTGTTTTGCCTAGTGCTCTGAGTCACTCGCCTTTTTTCTGCGCTCTCTCACGGGCTGCGTTCCAACAGTATGCAGCCTCCCCCGGGTCTGTGTTTACAGATGGAAAGCGGCTTTAAAAGGGTCCTCTCTGTCTATTGGAGAGGCCCCCCGTGTGTACGCCCTTCCCAGGCTGCTCAGGGGCCAGAGATGGAGACACCAGAGGAAGGCACTGGAATAGACGTTGAGCTGGGGTCACAGTCCAGCCCCCCCCCCCCCCCCCCCACCAAACCTTCTGACTCCTATTGGAGGGGAAACGGCATTTCAGATCACAAACCGAACGGGACTGTTCACACAGATTAATTTGGCACCTTAATGGGATATTTGTTAATGGGTTGCCGCCACCAACGATTCTTTTCGGTCTGTTAACTATAACTTTTTCGATTAATCATTTAGTCTAAAAATGTCATTAATAATAGCAAATGCCGTCACAAGTTTCCAGAGTCCAAAGTTGCGTGTTAAATGTGCTTGCTTTATCTGACAAGCAGCCAAGGAAAACTAAACGTGTGTGTGTGTGTGTGTGTGTGTGTGTGTGTGTGTGTGTGTGTGTGTGTGTGTGTGTGTGTGTGTGTGTGTGTGTGTGTGTGTGTGTGTGTGTGTGTGTGTGTGTGTGTGTGTGTGTGTGTGTGTGTGTGTGTGTGTGTGTGTGTGTGTGTGTGTGTGTGTGTGTGTGTGTGAGAGAGTCAATGAACCAAATATTTGAATCGAACCGCAACATTAAGCAGCAAATCTTTATTTGCTCTTGAAAAATGACAAATTAATTATAATAATTTGATAATCAAAATGAGGTTTGATGGACTGCTGGTGGCCGCCCTGACCGTGTTTCTCCTCAGTCCTAAGTACCCCTGTAGACGTGGGAGCCACACATGGAGGATGAAGTTAATGTTCTGGCTAACGGTCCACACGGCAGGGATCTCCACAGGAGCAACAAAGCGACGAGGGGCATCCCTGGTCCTTAGGGCTGAAGTGGCGCTCAGAGACGCTCAGAGACGCCGTCTACGAAACGGCACGGTCCCTTGTCTCCCGTTGCCATGGTTTTCCTGTCTTGCGGATGGAGCGCATTTGAGTCTCCACGCGTAAGTCTCAAAGGTTTCTCCAGGAGGGAAACGTGAGAGTTTATCGGGTGGGGTGGGAGGAGGCAGGTTTGTTGTCTGAGGCGCGCTGGCAAAAAGATGAATGGCCAAACACAAATGGGTCGCGTAGCACGAGGATAGTGGGCTACGAAAAAGCAACAACAATCCGCCTGGAAACGAGCAGCGCTGGTGGTGTCGTGGCTGCAGGGAGGTGATTGGGTCAGACGTGCAGGAAGGAAGTTTCACCATGTGAAGTGCAGGGCCGCGGTGCCCGGGACACACGAGTGTACTCGAGTGCATTTCTGTGACGGAGGTTCCCCCGTGGGGGGGGGGTTCCCCCGTGGGGGGCCCGGGGCCGAGCGAGACGGGGAGAGTGGGAGGAGGATAAGAACGGTCCTCAGGTGAACTCTGGCCAATAAGAACGGTCCTCAGGTGAACTCTGGCCAATAAGAACGGTCCTCAGGTGAACTCTGACCCAGGATCAGAACACATTCTAGACACCGCTGGATAAATGGGGCGCGTGCTCCTTCTGCGCTCGCGCTTAGCACGCGGGCGGGCGTCGACATCTCCGCTCGCGGGGGCTGAAAGGGCCGCACGGGTTACGCACACACGCTATCCATAAGCCACACTCTGCCACAAACGTGTGTGTGTGTGTGTGTGTGTGTGTGTGTGTGTGTGTGTGTGTGTGTGTGTGTGTGTGTGTGTGTGTGTGTGTGTGTGTGTGTGTGTGTGTGTGTGTGTGTGCGTGTGCTGTGTGTGTGTGTGTGTGTGTGTGCGTGCGCGGTTTGACTGTTTACCGCGTGCATAACCGCACAGCCGTGTCATCTCTTAAGATAAATTGAATGCTTCGGGAGCGAAAACAGACTCCTTAGGAGAAAGCACAAAGACTGGCTGCCCTGCCCCGCTAAAGCTGTCACCAGGAGACAAACGGCGCGCGTCCACGCACGCACGCACACAAAACTGTCAAGCCCGAGACGGACGTGTGTGTGTGCCAAAGCAGAGGAGGGGGAAAAGATCCATGCGTGCCGTGACACGTTGGGAATACATGGAGCGTGAGCTAACTGGGCTGGTCTCCAGCAAGACCCCCCCCCCCCCCCCCCCCCCCGGCGTTCTCAACACCTCTGCTGCACGCCGCAGGCCAGACGTGTCCGAGCAGCGTCCGTTTGGGGGCGACGTAAATGCTGCGGGACAATTATTACAATTCCTTGCTGAACAAACGTGTGAAGGCAGACGTTAACCGGGGCTCCACTGAGACCTGGACCCCCTGCGGAGTCGGCACTGCGTTGGAGCTTGCGTGAGAGACGTGTGTGTGTGTACGGTGGTGGTGGGCCGTCTGAGAACACGCTCTGCTCTCGTTGTCCCAACAGTTTGGGGTGTGAGCAGGTATTTATTTTGAATACCGTTTTCAGGACTGTAGGAGATGTTGCTGACGGAAAAGGAACGAGTAAAGGCGATACGACATTGTTATTGATTTAGCCCTTCCTAGTTGAGTTGCAGTCAAACACACGGCATAAAATGATCAATGATCTATTGATTAGTTATCTTGAGGGGTGTGTGTGTGTGTGTGTGTGTGTGTGTGTGTGTGTGTGTGTGTGTGTGTGTGTGTGTGTGTGTGTGTGTGTGTGTGTGTGTGTGTGTGTGTGTGTGTGTGTGTGTGTGTGTGTGTGTGTGTGTGTGTGTGTGTGTGTGTGTGTGTGTGTGTGTTCCCTGGAGCCGGTGAAGCCTGTGTGGCGGGGATGATTTCACTTGCTTACTGTGAGAGGCATGAGTGTGTCGAATCTGGAGTGGATGTGCTTAAAACACACACGCATTTATACACAATTTCACCAAACTCACCCCCCCAAACCCCACCCGGGCTTTTTGAATTTAGGGAAGTCAGACATTTCCATTTAAAAACCACACTAATTCCCAGTCGGCTGCCAAGACCCACACAACAAGGAACAGCTGCGTTCTATAAGCGACACGTGTGCAAACAGCGCACAAGCATAACTACACACACCCATAAATGTATCTGCACCAACGAAAAGGTTGATCAATATTCCCAAGGCTATAATTTTATATTTTTGCCTATATCAACTTTTATTTCAGCTAATCAAATACCGGCGGTGTTGTACAGTGGTGCATTTACTCTTTTATTTAATTACATCTTTTTATTCCATTGCAAGGAATAGAAAACTGATCGATGTTGCCGCACGCCCACTACACGCACACGCCCCCCCCCCCCCCCACTCCAGCCAACCAGTAAGCCCTGCGGTGATGGCGACCAGATGGGCTCAGAAAGTGTGTTTGTGGAGCGGGGGATGCAGGCTCTCCTCTGAGCTCGTCGCTGTTCGTATCTCTTCGATCTCCATGTTTCTGTGGCTGATCTGAGCATCAACAACAACAACAACAAAAAGAGTGTGTGTACTGGTTTGGTGATTCATGGGCGTGTTGCTCTTCAGAACTGATCGTACGTGGAGAAAGAGGTCCCCCCCCCCCCCCCCCGCCGCGATGGCCAGACTTCACCGTGCGGGGGTTCTGACGCGAGGGGGCTGAGGATGGAGTGCATGGAGGCCGACCCATAGAGTTATTTCTCTTGGCAGCTCACCTCCTCCAATATGGCGGCCTGGCAATGCTGTGAAGTGTGTGCCAAACGCCATGTGGGTGGTGAGGGGGGGAGAGGAGGGGGGGGGGGGGGGGGGGAGGGCAGAGTACTGAAGAAGAGGAAGGAAAAGAGGGGGGAAGGGGTTTGTGGTTAGTGGGAGTAATGAGAGAGTGATTTGAAAAACGTTTAAGGAAGAAAAAAAGTTTCCTTCGTTTTAGCTGAGCTTCTGTTTTGGATGTTTTTTTTATTTTCCTGAAATGAGGTGTGTAACCGTTTCTTGTTTCCAATAGTGTGTGTGTGTGTGGGGGGGGGGGGGGGGGGGGCAGATTGATCCGTTGTCTAGCTTGTGGGGGTGGGAGTGGGAGTGTCTGGAGCAAGGTGTACTTTGGAGAGGGAGAGTCCCCTGGTGTTTAGCCTGAAGGGGGAGACACACACACACACACACACACACACACACACACACACACACACACACACACACACACACACACACACACACACACACACACACACACACACACACACACACACACACACACACACACACACACACACACACACATATCAATCAAAAATGGATTAAACAGGCGAGCGGGATCTGGTGAGACCAACACTCTCCTATTACTTAACAAGCACACACATGGCAGCCACGCATAATTAAAGAGCCCATGCATTATGATCAGACGGGCGCTGGCCTCGTATATCTGTTGGCACGTCTGCCGAAGGTTTATCGCGTTAGGAAGAGCGTGTTCGTTCTTTTTATTTCTTTGCTGGCCTACAGCGGTGAGAGCAGCGGTGAGGGCAGCGGTGAGAACAGCGGTGAGGGCAGCGGTGAGGGCAGCGGTGAGGGCAGCGGTGAGGGCAGCGGTGAGAGCAGCGGTGTGAGACGTGAAGCTCCGCTTGTTTACTGTTCTACGCTGATAAGAGCCCGGTGCATGTGCAGTACATTCTTGCGATGGGCTGACCGGACGCCATGGGAACCAGGAGGACTCGAACGAGAAACCAGGTTGCATAAGGAGGGCGGGCCGCTGACAGAACGGTCTGACTGGTCAGACGGGTGATCGTGAGGGATGACTTAACGAGCGCTGGTGCCTGGCGTGTATAGTATGCCATTGGTCTCCTTCTGCTGATTCCTTGACGGGGGCTCACCACTTCCTTGAGCTTTGCTCACGCAAGACGAAAGAAAACTCTGTCTGTGTGTGTGTGTGTGCGTGTGTGTGTCCCAACGTGGATTTGAATGTTTGCAGCATGTTTTCATGTCCGTGTGGATGTCGTGTTTCCAACATCGGTGAGAACACACACCACCGTGTGTGTGTGCACGTGTCAAAGTCCTGCTCGCTCTGAGAGCTGCTGCAGCACACAGCCACTGAAGCTGTAAACACACAGAAAGGAACACACACACACAGGCACACACACGCGCACAAAGAGACTTTCATAACTCTGTGCCTAATGGCTTGGGCGTGCAAGGTTCCGCCTACACACAGTTTTCAGGGTAGAGAATAAAGGTGTGTGTGTGATTAATTTGTAAGCTGGCTTGCGTATTGATTTAGACTGGTAAGCATGGACTGTGGCTTTTAATGTACTGATTTAGAGGCACGAGAAAGTTGGTGAGCAAAGCACAACACACACACACACACACACACACACACACACACACACACACACACACACACACACACACACACACACACACACACACACACACACACACACACACACACACACACACACACACACACACACACACACACACACGTTAATCTTATCTTGGTGTAGTAATGAGCCTTCGGGTTGGGTCGCTCTATTGCCCTCAGTGGGGGGGGGGACTAATGTTGGGTTAGTCCACCTTTCTTCCTAGGGTGGGGGGGGGGGGAGCTTGGACCAAAGTGCATTATTTATTAATAAACATGTATAATATATGTTTAGCGCTGAATAATGCACGTGGTTCCTGGCCCTTTTTCTCTATGGTGAATTAAAGATGATGAATGAAGAGGAGGGTGTGAATGAAGGCTTCTTTGTGTTGCAACGTCCGCCAAATGAAAGGATAACACTAAAGCTGCATGGTTCTTCTTCTGTTTGTTTTTCGGTTGCACATCAGTATGGTCTGTGTGTTTTCAGTGCACAGTCACGCAGAATGCCATGGAGCGTAGCTTGGACCAGTGACACCCTGCTTTGTCACGGCTACTTCCTGTGTGCCCTTGTTCCTCCCATCCTTGCTGTCCCTAGCAACGATGTCCCTTGCAACGATGTCCTTAGGTCATGTGACGCTGACACTCCCGTGACCGCAGTAGGGGAGAATTGAGTGGCGTCTGTAATGATGAAAAGGAATGACATGAGTGAGGAGTTTTTCTTTTTTTATGATTGCATTATTATCGTTTTATGATTGGCTTCTGTTTTCGCTGTTCACCTGACCCCGGGAGTCATTAGGGATACTTGTTCTGCGAGGGGCGGGGGGGGGGGGGGGGGGGGGGGGGGGGCTCTCCGTGGGGAGAGAAAGGAAGGGGGTGGGGAGAAAAATGATTTTAATGTCCGGCCATGCGGTCTCATACACCCCTGTGGTGTGTGTAGCGGTGGTGGTGGTGTGTGTAGCGGTGGTGGTGGTGTGTGTAGCGGTGGTGGTGGTGTGTGTAGCGGTGGTGGTGGTGTGTGTAGTGGTGGTGTGTGTAGCGGTGGTGGTGGTGGTGGTGGTGGTGGTGGTGGTGGTGGTGTGTGTAGCGGTGGTGGTGGTGTGTGTAGCGGTGGTGGTGGTGTGTGTAGCGGTGGTGGTGGTGGTGGTAGTGGTGGTAGTAGTATATTTCTTTCCAGTGGTCATTAGAACCAAGAGATGGCATAAAATCAATTTCTAACCGTGAGAGAAATTGTAACATGCTTCTATGTGTCAAGGAATGTAGGGATCAATGTGCGATGCTGCGCATGGCTGTTTGGCATGACTCAATATGTCTTGTGCGTCTGAATATATCTATACATAGATATATAGATCTAGGTCGATCTTGGGGGGGGTGTGTGTGTGTGTGTGTGTGTGTGTGTGTGTGTGTGTGCGCCACGTTGTCGCGCTGTACTGGATCAGTGGGACCCCAGGATCTATCCACCAAGACGCTTCAGGTGGCCGCTTGTTTCAGTCAAAGATGAAACTGAGTGCAAACAATGTTCTGAGTGATAATAGCTTAACGGTGGGCGCCATCACCATGGAAACGTCCCCCCAAGACCCACCGATTCTGTCCGCACACACATAGCCGCGGAGTCGGTAGCGCTTAGCTTAGCTTGGCGATTAGCTAACGGTTAGCTTTGCGGTTACCTGGCAGATGATTAACCGGTCCGTTGATTTTGTTTTCTTCCTTTGTTTGCTGTCCCTTTTTTAGGCGATGCATTCCCAGCAGGATCCAGTCCCTTTATGTCCAGCTACTCGACCGCCTCCCACTTGACCTCTGACCCCGCATACAGAGCGGCCAATCCCAGCAATCTGCAGATGGCTCAGCTATGGGCCTCGCACGGCCATGAAGGTACACACACACACACACACACACACACACACACACACACACACACACACACACACACACACACACACACACACACACACACACACACACACACACACACACACACACACACACACACACACCCCTCTGCTACTATATTAGGAGCACCACTACATTTCTCTAGTACAGACACAAATGGCTTCACATTACCATTTTCATTCCTCACACACACACACCGGTGCTGCTGCTCCCCAATGCCCTGGGGGGCCGTCCTTCTTCCCCTGCTCATCACTTACACCGCTGGGAAAGCGTTCCATTTCTGTCCGCGCTGGCGGCGCGGCGCTCCTGACCGTGTGCTGTATGCGCTCGTCTCACGGCGCCCGATGGGCCTCCTCTGTCGCCCCTCATCCTCCCTCGCTCTTTTTCAACCTTCCTGTCCACCTCGCTCTCCGTCGCAGTCGCCTTGCCCAGTGCCATACGTTTCATCTATCTCTGCCTCTCGCTCGCTCTATCTCACTCTTCCGCTCTCTCTCTCTGTCTCTCTCTGTTTGTCTTTCTTCCTCTCGCTCCATTTCTTTCTTCCGCTCTATCTCTCTCTGTCTCTCTATCGTCCTGTGTGTGTGTGTGTGTGTGTGTGTGTGTGTGTGTGTGTGTGTGTGTGTGTGTGTGTGTGTGTGTGTGTGTGTGTGTGTGTGTGTGTGTGTGTGTGTGTGTGTGTGTGTGTGTGTGTGTGGCTCTCTCCATTCTCTCGCTCTCTCACATGCTGTTTGGCCTTGACGTGTCTCGTTGTTCTACTTTTTCCCACAGCATCCTGATTCTGGGGTGTGTGTGTGTGTGTGTGTGTGTGTGTGTGTGTGTTTCTTTGTTAAACACACACACCAGCGCCACAGTGTTATTGTTCCCTGCCCTTCATGGTTCCTCCCCTCAGCTCTACGGGAGCAGATTGGCTTCGCGCCACTTCCTTCTAATCCCCTCGCCTGCCTCCTTCCCTGTGTCTCCTTATCGCCTGCCTCCTTCCCTGTGTCTCCTTATCGCCCGCCTCCTTCCCTGTGTCTCCTTATCGCCCGCCTCCTTCCCTATGTGTCCTTATCGCCTGCCTCCTTCCCTGTGTCTCCTTATCGCCCGCCTCCTTCCCTGTGTCTCCTTATCGCCCGCCTCCTTCCCTGTGTCTCCTTATCGCCCGCCTCCTTCCCTATGTCTCCTTATCACCCGCCTCCTTCCCTGTGTCTCCTTATCGCCCGCCTCCTTCCCTATGTCTCCTTATCGCCCGCCTCCTTCCCTGTGTCTCCTTATCGCCCGCCTCCTTCCCTGTGTCTCCTTATCGCCCGCCTCCTTCCCTGTGTCTCCTTATCGCCCGCCTCCTTCCCTGTGTCTCCTTATCGCCCGCCTCCTTCCCTGTGTCTCCTTATCGCCCGCCTCCTTCCCTGTGTCTCCTTATCGCCCGCCTCCTTCCCTGTGTCTCCTTATCGCCCGCCTCCTTCCCTGTGTCTCCTCATCACTCTGGAGCACAGAAGGTCAGTTAGGAGGAAAACAAAACAAACGCCACCGGCACAGCGGAGCGTGCTCTGTTTGAGATCGCCATGGGAACCGATGGATGGGACAGATTGTCCTTCTCGCCGCTCTCCACAAGGGGAGATCCAGCCGGAGAAGTTTGAGAAAGCGAGCTCTTTGTCTTCCAACGAGCGAAACGAGGAGAGCAGGTTTCAAACCAGGGGTAGAGGAGTTGTCTTTCAAGAATACCAACATACCGAAGTAGTTATTTGGGTACTTATGCTCTATTATCTTTGGCAAGGGGTGGGCTGAACCTTCCATAAATGGTGACCTTGTAGGTTAGTTTCACCAAACAAACCCTTGCTAGCAACCGTAGCTAAAGTAAAGACAGGAGGGAATCATCTCAAGGCGGGCCGTTTGCTCCAGGAAGAGGACCGGTTTGGGATATCGTTGGGTCTGCAAGAATCATTTTTAATTAATTTTGTTCTCCCATCTCCTCCTCGCCCTCCTGTTGGTTTGGGCGTACCTGGTCCACCCCGCTGGTCCATGGATCCACACCAGGATTCACCTCTGTGGCTCGCTGGGGTCTGAACGCTCTAACGTAGCTCCAGAAAGTCAAGCCAAGATCCCCCAGCTTGAGTCACGGGGTTGTGTTACTTCATTGTAACGGCAGTGTCGGCTGTCTCTGTGCTGTATTTTGGCTTAATTTATACTGATATTTGTTAAAAGAATTGATGATTGTGTAAGACACGTTGATATTGATTATATTGAAATAACACAGCTGTGGTAATAGTATCACGGTGCCAAAGGTTTTTTGATACGATATTAAATTGGCTGATATTTAATATTGTTAAATGCAAAACAAAGTCTGCCAGTGCCCAAAAAATGTATAAGGATAACGATTCAAGGATGCATTACTGCCATTTCAATGAAGGACTAACATTTGCTCATTTACTTAAAAAAATATATTTTCTAAACCAAGAATGAAATAAAATAAAAGAAACGACGTTGGGGTCCAGCAACACATCCTCCTAGACTTCCTGTCCTGTCCTCTGTGGCACCCCAAGCCCCCACCTCTGTGGCACCCCAAGCCCCCACCTCTGTGGCACCCCAAGCCCCCACCTCTGTGGCACCCCAAGCCCCCACCTCTGTGGCACCCCAAGCCCCTACCTCTGTGGCACCCCAAGCCCCTACCTCTGTGGCACCCCAAGCCCCCACCTCTGTGGCACCCCAAGCCCCCACCTCTGTGGCACCCCAAGCCCCCACCTCTGTGGCACCCCAAGCCCCCACCTCTGTGGCACCCCAAGCCCCCACCTCTGTGGCACCCCAAGCCCCCACCTCTGTGGCACCCCAAGCCCCCACCTCTGTGGCACCCCAAGCCCCCACCTCTGTGGCACCCCAAGCCCCCACCTCTGTGGCACCCCAAGCCCCCACCTCTGTGGCACCCCAAGCCCCCACCTCTGTGGCACCCCAAGCCCCCACCTCTGTGGCACCCCAAGCCCCTACCTGGCGCTCAGTAACGGCAACGATGTCATCTCAACACGCGTCACTAAGACTTGGGATGTGCTTGGGAATCGGTCGATGAGCTTCCTTTGCTGCGATTGCGCGGCCATGCAACTGAACCCTGGCAGCGATGGGACACCTCTGACGCGCTGAATAATCCCCCCCCCCCCACACCCCCTCCGTTTAGTGGTGTCATACGTCTGAATCTTGTCCCTACTCCACTCCCAGCATCCCTTGTTCCCCGGTCCCCCACTCGTGTCGGCATGGCAGCCGCGTCCTCTCCAGCCGTCTCCTTGTTGACGGGTGTGGGGCCGGGAATGTCACGCCTGTACTTTTTTCCTGGCGCCGGGACGCACGGCTTGGGTGTCAGGGTTGCGACGAGCCCTGGCACGCCTCGCCAGGGTCACACGGGGCCCTCGCTCACCGCGGGGGCCCCGACCCAGTCTATATAAAGACTGGGTTTCTGGGAGGAGCAGCTGGCCCCGGGAAGGGTGCTCCGTTTGGTTTGGACATGGCTGACCCTGGCCCACACACGCAGCGTCCAGGTTACTGCCTGCAGAGCGAGGGGTTCAGAGGCATAGTGTTTCCACTGTTCCCTAACCGACCGGAGGTTAGGGACCCTCGGACACCTTGAACAAACCATCATTCTAAAAGCACAAAGCCGTCACGGGCTACAGGTTATGATCAGGGGGCATGGCATTCATTTGGCTCACATTTGCTTTGCAAAATGTGTGCAAGCTACCCTTTTACATTCAACGTCGTCGGTATAATCCCACGTTGCTTTTATCACGTTAACGCTCAAAGAAATGCGTCAAGGGCACACGGTTTCTTTATTTTTTGGTATGAAAATGTGCTCTACAGCGTGTTCCTGTTTCCAGTAGGGTGAGCCGTCAGGGGCTCTGTGTGGGAGGATGGTAGGAGGGGAACATGCTGCTGCTGTTTTCGTATTGTTTACCGCGTCAAGACGGCCAACATGCATTGTGCTTCCCTCCCCAGGCTATTCTCCTCTGCCAAGCAGTCTGTACCCCAGTCACTACCTGTCCCTCGGCCACCTAGACTCCCCCTCACTCTCCCAGCATCCACTCTACGACACACACAAAGGTCAGTACCTCTTCCTCCCCTCCATCCCCCTCCTCTTCCTCCCTCTCCTCTCCCTCCCTCCCCTCTCCCTCCCTCTCCTCTCCCTCCCTCCCTCTCCTCTTCCTCCCTCTCCTCTCCCTCCCTCCCCTCTCCCTCCCTCTCCTCTCCTCTCCCTCCCTCTCCTCTCCCTCCCTCCCTCTCCTCTTCCTCCCTCTCCTCTCCCTCCCTCCCCTCTCCCTCCCTCCCCTCTCCCTCCCTCTCCTCTCCCTCCCTCTCCTCTTCCTCCCTCTGGATGAACGCACCAGAGATGTCCGTGCGTGGCAGCAGTGAAGAGTGCAGGGCTACGTGGGCGAGTGCGTTCTCCAGTGTGTGCTTTTGTTTTGGCTTCTCTATAATGTATGTGTGTTTTTTTCCTTTTGATTTCTTGCCCATATTTAGCCTCCTACTTTAAAGATATTCTTCCTGGCAAAGCAGACTTTTTATTTCACTGGTTGCGCGTTACAGTTCATTCAGTTGTTGCCATGGAGACGTCTTTTCACCTCACGTGTTGTCTATGTTGTATGTTCGTTGCAGAGGGCTTCTACCTACCAGCGTCCATCAGCCAATCGTCTCTCCACCCTCCCTCTGGCCCGCCCTCCGTCCCCCCCAGCGCCACGCCCCCTCAGCGCACGTCCCGGGACGGGAGCCGGGACAGGCCTTACCGGGCCGACCGGGACCGAGACAGAGAGAGAGAGAGGGACAGAGAGCAAGAGAGAGAGCGAGATAGAGAAAGACAGCGGGAGCATGAAAGAGACAGGGAGCGCTTGAAAGAGGAGCCCCGGCAGTACTGCGTGGTGGACCTGACCCAGGACAGCAGGGGGGAGGAAGAGCGGCGGGCCAGAGTGGCGGAGGCCGAGAGGGAGAGAGGACGGGAGCGAGACCGAGAGCAAAGCTGGCCTTTCCACCCACACTTCCAGCACCCACACAACGCCCCGTCTCCGGGGGAGACGCCCAGATCTCGGCCGCCCCGTCCCACCTCCCAACACGCAGCGTATCTGGGCCCCGGGGGGGAGCAGGGCCCGTCGCGGGACGGCGAGGAAGGCGGAGTCCGGCCGCAGCCCGGCAGCCACGCCCACCGCCACCCCAGCCCCCCGAGGCCCCTCCCCCCCGCGCACACACAGACTAACGCGCTCACACACGCGGACAGAGACCGGACGAGGAGGGTTGAGCCCGGGACACTTCACATGCTCTACGGCATGCCCCCCCCTCTCCATCCCTCCTCGCTCCATCCCTCCTCTTCCTCCTCCTCCTCCTCCCCCTCCCCCTCTCCCTCCGCTAGCGTGCCTCTCTCCCTGGCCTACCCCTCCGCAGCACGAGAGCCAACCAGAGAGCAGCGAGTGACCGCGCCCACATACGTGCCTTCAGTAGAGGTTTACGATGAGCGGGCCGGGCCTATCCAGATCGCCTCCCAAGCCCGGGACAACAAACACAAGGAGAGGGAGAGGGAGCGGGACGTCTCCAGGTTTCCTGACAGGAACCTGTTGGATCATGCTCGTCTCCCCCCGGCCAGCGAGGCATCTAGTCCGAGGGAGGAGGGCTCTGTCATCCGTTCGAACGGGACCATGGGCAAACGTGGGCCGGATACCACCTTCGCAGCCGGCGGCCATTTGAGCTTCAGCCCGGAAAGCGGGCGTGACACTGCCAAACACTCGCTTCGCCTGGGCCTGGAGCAGCAGCAACGCCTGGGCCTGGAGCAGCAGCACCTGGAACAGCATCAACGCCTGGGCCTGGAACAGCATCAACGCCTGGGCCTGGAACAGCAGCAGCAACGCCTGGGCCTGGAACAGCAGCAGCAACGCCTGGGCCTGGAGCAGCAGCAACGCCTGGGCCTGGAGCAGCAGCAACGCCTGGGCCTGGAGCAGCAGCAGCACCTGGAACAGCATCAGCGCCTGGGCCTGGAACAGCAGCAGCGCCTGGGCCTGGAACAGCAGCAGCAACGCCTGGGCCTGGAGCAGCAGCAACGCCTGGGCCTGGAACAGCAGCAGCAGCGCCTGGAACAGCAGCAGCAGCGCCTGGGCCTGGAACAGCAGCAGCAGCGCCTGGGCCTGGAACAGCAGCAGCGCCTGGGCCTGGAACAGCAGCAGCGCCTGGAGCAGCAGCAGCAGCGCCTGGGCCTGGAACAGCAGCAGCGCCTGGGCCTGGAACAGCAGCAGCGCCTGGGCCTGGAACAGCAGCAGCGCCTGGGCCTGGAACAGCAGCAGCGCCTGGAGCAGCAGCAGCAGCGCCTGGGCCTGGAGCAACAGCGGCCCGGGTCAGAGCCTAAATGGAGCCAACATGAGCCCCCTGGCCAACTACGCCGCCAGTCACATGGCCGCTCTGGCGGCTCAGCACGGACACACCCTCCCCACCGCCGCCGCCGCCCACGGCCATCACCCCCCCTCCCACCGGCCCCATTCCCCACACAGCACCCCCCAAGGAGCCCAGCACCAAGCGAACCACAAACACCACCCCCCCTCCCACCGCCAGTCCCCCCACACCCGCCACCCCGCCCTGTCCAGCCCGGTGGGCCACGGCGCCGGAGGGGACTGCGCTGGCGACGACGGGGGTCAGAGGGCGCGGTACCTGGACCCCTCGGCGCTGTACCACCCGGGCCGGGCCGCCGGCGCCGGGGAGCGGGGTCTCGAGGCGGGCTCGGACCCCGGGGAGGTGTCGGCCATGCAGAGCCTGATCAAATACAGCGGGGCCTTCCCCTCGGAGGCGGGCCGCTCCCCCAGGCCGGCCGACACCCGGGGGCCCTTCGGGGGCCTGGGGAGCGTGCGGCTGGACGCCGAGCGGGAGAGGCAGCGGGAGAGAGAGCGGGCCGGGGGGGTGGCCAGGACGCACCCCCAGCTGAAGCGGGAGCAGGAGAGACCGGACAGCGCCCGGTCCTTCGGCCGCGAGGGGGAGGGGGAGGTCCGCCACCCGCCCGTGGGCATCGCCGTAGCGGTTGCCCGGCAACGGGACAGCGGGAGCACCAGCAAGCAGAACGGCGGGCCGACGGACGCGCAGAGACCCCTGATGCAGACCACCATCAAAGGTACACACACACGTACACACACGTACACACACGTACACACATACACACACACGCACGCACGCACGCACGCACGCACGCACGCACGCACACACACACACACACACACACACACACACACACACACACACACACACACACACAC
>JACYXH010000365.1:60000-65000 GCA_026745465.1 Lota lota
GATAGATAGATAGATAGATACTGTAGAGAGAGTGATAGATAGATAGATACACTCTGTGCCACACTGTTTATCCTGAGGCTCGACAGATGTTCGTAGCACTCCTCCAGGTTAAGTTCGGGTCCCATGCCTCATGGGTTCTGGCCGTTCAAAAGACGTCAGCCCAAGACGCTCCTCCCGTGTTTAAATAGCGAACAGACAGCGAGACGCTGCATCAGTATGTCAGCTGTTGGCTGACGGACACCTTTTAGCTAATTAACAAAACAAAATAAACACGGATGAAATGGAATTACATAAGTTGAGATAGCAGGAGCTTAGTGTGCGTATCCCAATAGACGGTCTGTTGTTTACTGTGTACATGTGCAGTGAAACAGGCGTCCTCCTTTAGGTTACACACGCTATACTGTACACACGTCCTGGAGTCTGTGTACAGTTTGTATCCACTAGAAACGGGCCACCTCCTTTAGGTTACACACGCTATACTGTACACACGTCCTGGAGTCTGTACAGTTTGTATCCACTAGAAACGGGCCACCTCCTTTAGGTTACACACGCTATACTGTACACACGTCCTGGAGTCTGTACTGTTTGTATCCAATAGAAACGGGCCACCTCCTTTAGGTTACACACGCTATACTGTACACACGTCCTGGAGTCTGTACAGTTTGTATCCACTAGAAACGGGCCACCTCCTTTAGGTTACACACGCTATACTGTACACACGTCCTGGAGTCTGTGTACAGTTTGTATCCACTAGAAACGGGCCACCTCCTTTAGGTTACACACGCTATACTGTACACACGTCCTGGAGTCTGTACAGTTTGTATCCACTAGAAACGGGCCACCTCCTTTAGGTTACACACGCTATACTGTACACACGTCCTGGAGTCTGTGTACAGTTTGTATCCAATAGAAACGGGCCACCTCCTTTAGGTTACACACGCTATACTGTACACACGTCCTGGAGTCTGTGTACAGTTTGTATCCAATAGAAACGGGCCACCTCCTTTAGGTTACACACGCTATACTGTACACACGGCCTGGAGTCTGTGTACAGTTTGTATCCACTAGAAACGGGCCACCTCCTTTAGGTTACACACGCTATACTGTACACACGTCCTGGAGTCTGTGTACAGTTTGTATCCACTAGAAACGGGCCACCTCCTTTAGGTTACACACGCTATACTGTACACACGGCCTTGAGTCGCTGCAGAGCAGTCTGAGGGACTAATCCGTCATGTCCACCATCTAGACGAGGGCCGCGGGGAGGACCGCGCGCGTCACCATGACGACCGGCTGATGTCGGGCAGGCTGGAGCGCGAGCAGGAGAAAGTGCTCAGGTAAGAGGGTGTGTGTGTGTGTGTGTGTGTGTGTGTGTGTGTGTGTGTGTGTGTGTGTGTGTGTGTGTGTGTGTGTGTGTGTGTGTGTGTGTGTGTGTGTGTGTGTGTGTGTGTGTGTGTGTGTGTGTGTGTGTGTGTGTGTGTGTGATCACCTGGCTTGCCAGTGTTTATTTTTAATACTCGTTAATTTAAACGTGTCAGGGTACCTGCGGCTGCAGTGAGGACAGAGATGATGTAACGTTATTCCCGGGTCTAATATGTGGGTTGCAGTTGACCTCATTCATGAAATGTCTACGCTGAGCATATTTATTTCTAAAACGTTTGTTGTACCCACTTTCCATAGCATACATATCTATAGCTTATCCAGCCCCAATGCCACGCAAATACCATCTTTATGCATGATTGGCAGTTATTTAAATCCTCCCCAAACGTAAGGACTGGGAATCTGCCATTCCAGAGTTATGTAAAGGTTAATGGCAGACGCAACGGCGAGGCTAGCTGGATATTAGCTAAGAGTCCCGTCTGGACACCTGCTCTGGCTACGTCATCGTTCTGCTGTGCCCCCCCTCACCCCAGGGAGTCCAAGGAGCTGGCGGAGTTCACCCAGATGCACCCGGCCCCGCTGTCCGGGGGGCTGACCCCCAGCATCATGACCCCGGGCCTGATGACCTCCAACCTGATGGTGACCGGAGGGGCCGGCCGCTGGGCCCCGGACCCCTCGGCCCTCGCCTCGCACCCCTGGATGCCCCGCCCCGGAGCGCCCCCGGTCTGGCTCCCGGGCTCGCCCTACGGTACGCCACCGCGTCACTGGTAGTAGCCCTCCTGGCTAACCTAGTAGCCCCTCCTGGTTAACCGGTAGTAGCCCTCCTGGCTAAGTGGTAGTAGCCCTCCTGGCTAACCTAGTAGCCCCTCCTGGTTAACCGGTAGTAGCCCTCCTGGCTAAGTGGTAGTAGCCCTCCTGGCTAACCTAGTAGCCCCTCCTGGTTAACCGGTAGTAGCCCTCCTGGCTAAGTGGTAGTAGCCATCCTGGCTAAGTGGTAGTAGCCCTCCTGGCTAAGTGGTAGTAGCCCTCCTGGCTAAGTGGTAGTAGCCCTCCTGGCTAAGTGGTAGTAGCCCTCCTGGCTAAGTGGTAGTAGCCCTCCTGGCTAAGTGGTAGTAGCCCTCCTGGCTAACCGGTAGTAGCCCTCCTGGCTAAGTGGTAGTAGCCCTCCTGGCTAAGTGGTAGTAGCCATCCTGGCTAAGTGGTAGTAGCCATCCTGGCTAAGTGGTAGTAGCCCTCCTGGCTAAGTGGTAGTAGCCCTCCTGGCTAAGTGGTAGTAGCCCTCCTGGCTAAGTGGTAGTAGCCCTCCTGGCTAAGTGGTAGTAGCCCTCCTGGCTAAGTGGTAGTAGCCCTCCTGGCTAAGTGGTAGTAGCCCTCCTGGCTAAGTGGTAGTAGCCCTCCTGGCTAAGTGGTAGTAGCCCTCCTGGCTAAGTGGTAGTAGCCCTCCTGGCTAAGTGGTAGTAGCCCTCCTGGCTAAGTGGTAGTAGCCCTCCTGGCTGAGTGGTAGTAGCCCTCCTGGCTGAGTGGTAGTAGCCCTCCTGGCTGAGTGGTAGTAGCCCTCCTGGCTAACCGGTAGTAGCCCTCCTGGCTAACTGTTATTTTGGGAGGGTGGCAGATTTACGACGTTCTCAAAGCAAACAATGGTGTCTCTTTGTGGGGGTGTCTCTTTGTGGGGGTGTCTCTTTGTGGGGATGTCTTCAGGTCTATACCAATACTCCAGGGCAGGAGTCGGCGTGTTGGCACATTTTAAAGTCCAGTTCCCGCCTAGTCCCAAGTATCCATCGAGCACATAGTGACACAGCTCCAGGTTCAGAACGGCGCTATGAAAGGCGTTCATGCCCTTCGCTAGACCTAGCAAGGGAACTTTAGTTTCGGCCAATCGCAACTCATGTGGTTTGGGATGTCAACCGCCACCAAGACATTCCAGAAGCCTCCAAGACATTCCAGAAGTCTCTAGGACATTCCAAGACTCTCCCCGGTCCAGAAATGACACGGTGCAGATGTTCCCATGATGGCCCAGCCACGTGCACTCCCAGCCACGTGCACTCCCAGCCACGTGCACTCCCAGCCGTCTCCACACACCCCGCTTTTTACACAAAAACAACCGTTTTGGGTCACACGCACACACACACGTGAACACACACACGCCAACACACACGCATGCACACGCGCACACACACGCGTGCACACACACGCCAACACACACACACACATTCCCCCAGGGCGAGCGCTGTCTAGACGGACGGGGTCGAAACAACCAAAAATCTTTAGAGGCCGCAAAATCCAACGCGCTCACAGAACTCCATTATGGTATCAGCTGAGGGTATAAATACTGGATGGGGCGAGACGCTGGCCAGGCTTTTACACCTGCTCGCTCTCCCTCCCTCTCGCCCTCCCCTCCTCCCCCTTCCATGTGTTTCTATTCTCGCTCTCCCTCCCTCCCCCCCTCCCCCTTCCATGTGTTTCTATTCTCGCTCTCCCTCCCTCTTGCTCTCCCTCCCTCCCCCCTCCCCCTTCCATGTGTTTCTATTCTCGCTCTCCCTCCCTCTCGCCCTCCCCCTTCCATGTGTTTCTATTCTCACTCTCCCTCCCTCTCACCCTCCCTCCCTCCCCCCCTCCCCCTTCCATGTGTTTCTATTCTCGCTCTCCCTCCCTCTCACCCTCCCTCCCTCCCCCACTCCCCCTTCCATGTGTTTCTATTCTCGCTCTCCCTCCCTCTCACCCTCCCTCCCTCCCCCCCTCCCCCTTACATGTTTCTATTCTCGCTCTCCCTCCCTCTCACCCTCTCACCCTCCCTCCCCCACTCCCCCTTCCATGTGTTTCTATTCTCGCTCTCCCTCCCTCTCACCCTCCCTCCCTCCCCCCCCTCCCCCTTACATGTTTCTATTCTCGCTCTCCCTCCCTCCCTCCCCCCTCCCCCTTCCATGTGTTTCTATTCTCTCACCCTCTCCCATGGTTCTCCCTCCCCCCCCAGGTCTGGGTCCCTCGTCGCTCCACCAGTCCCTGGCCCCCGGCTACCCCCCCACGCTGCAGCGGTCCATGCCGTCTCCCTACCAGTTTGCCCGGGACCCCCAGTCCGGCCAGCTCCTAGTCATCCCCGCTGAACATCTGCCACACTACGGTAGGGGAGCCCCCCCCCCCCCCCCCCGCCACATCTGGTGCTTTTATTTTGATCCAACGGAAAAGGTGTCTCGTCGGTTGGTTCCCATGTAGGATAGGAAGAGTGTTTATTTTGTGAGGGATCTTGTTATCGTGTCTGCCTCGAGTGTGAGACCAACACCAGGGACCTGCCAGAAGAAAGATTTGTTTTGTTGAATGGAAGCCACCGTGTCACGTCCATAAAGCAGCGGTATAGAATAGAGGCCATTTGCCATAGGTGCCACGGCACTTTGAGCAACAGTTCACTTGATCTCGCTCTCGCTCACCCTCACCCTCTCTCGCTCACCCTTCGCTCTCGCTCACCCTCTCTCACTCACCCTCTCTCGCTCTCGCTCACCCTCTCTCGCTCACCCTCTCTCGCTCTCGCTCACCCTCTCTCGCTCACTCGCTCTCGCTCACCCTCTCTCGCTCACCCTCTCGCTCTCGCTCACCCTCTCGCTCTGTGGGGATTAATTCCAGTGTTT
>JACYXH010000365.1:67500-77500 GCA_026745465.1 Lota lota
GCCACGCCCCCCTGCGAGCCCCGGCGTCCGGACCCCCCGCAGCCTCACTTGCACACGCCCGATTGCGAAGACGACATCACCGAAAGCCCCTCACCCCCTCCTCCCCCCTTCTCCCTCCCTCCCGGCCTCCCCTTCTGCATCACCCCGGAGGACCCCATGGCCGGTTTGCTGGCCTTGCTGACCGCTAGCGAGATGCCCCAGGCCAGCCTCGGCACCCCGTTGGTCCTCCCTCTCCTCCCCCAGGACGGAGAGCCGTCCTCGGGCCGGCGGGACAGCGGCGTAGCCCCTCTGGAGGTCCTGGCCCTGGAGGGCATGGCGCTGCTCAGCCACATGGCCCAGCTGGAGATGGAGCGCATCAGCCAGGAGCAAGGTGAGGCTGGGGGGTTCAGCGGGGGGAAAGAAAGGCCTTTCACAATAAGAAGGGACAGGGAGGCAGTGGTGAGAAGAAGGGAGAGTTAGAGAGAGACGGTGGAGCGGAATGGAGGGCGCATCCTGCTGAGATGAAAGGAGAGCCGAGAAGGAACCGCTTCCTAAAAAAAGAATAAAGATAATTCTCCCGAAAAGCTGTAAATCCAGAAGGCAGCCGCGGTGTAACGCGAGTCTCATTATTCACGCCGCTTCCAAATAGTGTAAGCGTGTCACCAGGTGCCCCGTCCTACCAGATGTCCACAGATCTATGTTAATGTTGTGTCCTGCCCCCCGGTCCAGACCTGGCTGTAGGCGGTCTCCACGGTCTCCTGGAGGCCAGCAGGCAGGTCCTCCTGGTGGCCATCGAGCAGCAGTCCCACATCGACCTGCCCCGGCAGCTGGACCCCAACAAGAAGTACAGCTGGAGGCAGAGCAAGGAGCGGCCGGTGAGAGCCTTCCTGCGTCCTGTCACACGGGAACAGAGCAAGGGCAGGACTCTGACTCGGAGTTCTGACTGCTTCATGTCCCGTCTTTTGTTGCACACTGAATGTTGAAGGTGTAGTTCTACTCCGTGACTCCCATTTGTGCCGTGGGTCTGAGGAAGGAGCTTTCATTGATTGTAGAAGTATTATTGTAGTATCGTTCTTATAATGGGTGTGATCGGTTTCAAATTCATTAGCTATTCCTGCTCAGCCGTGTCCTCTCCTTACCCCCGCGTCTCCCCCCCTCTCTCCCTAACCCCATGCGTCTCCCTCTCTCCCCTCTCTCTCCCTAACCCCATGGGTCTCCCTCTCTCTCTCCCTAACCCCATGGGTCTCCCTCCCTCTCTCCCTAACCCCATGCGTCTCCCTCTCTACCCTCTCTCTCCCTAACCCCATGCGTCTCCCTCTCTCCCCTCTCTCTCCCTAACCTCATGGGTCTCCCTCTCCCCTCTCTCTCCCTAACCCCATGGGTCTCCCTCTCTCTCCCTAACCCCATGGGTCTCCCTCTCTCTCCCTAACCCCCTGCTCTCTCCCCCTCGGTGGGCAGGCGTTCGGCAAGGTGTCAGTGGAGGTGCTGGACGCGGTGGAGGTGGACTACCGCGTCCGCCTGGCGGAGCTGCAGAAGACCTACAGGGACAAGCAGAGGGACCTGAGCCGGCTGCAGAGACGCAGGGACCGACGGTGGGTGCTGCTCCCTCGCCCCTCCGTCCTCGTGGAGACGAGGGGCCGGGCCGTGTCTCAACGCGTGTGTCTTTCCCCAGGGAGCGGCAGCGGCAGGAGGATGAGAGGAGGAGCGGCCTCGGCCGACGGGGGCGGGGCCGGCCCAGGAAGAGGAAGCACGGGGCCACGCCCACCAAGCTGGACAGCAAGGCCGGGAAGTGAGTGATGGAGACGGCCGCTTGTTTCTGTTTGTTTTGGAGCGATGCATTGTTTGGCTGATGAGTCTCGGTGTGTGCGTGTTAGCGATGTGATGCTAGCGTTTCCATGCTAACGTTGACATGTCCCAGGCTTGCGAGGACAGCGCAGTACTCTGAGGACTCTGAGGCCGGGGAGGCGCAGCGGAAGAGGTTCCGACTCTCGCGGGAGTTGGACGAGCGAGACGGAGGGGGCGACGGGAGAGTCAAACTCAAGAAGAAGAAAAAGAAGAGCAGCAGCTGGAATGAACCGGAACCATCCGGCAGCACTTCTATAGAGGTAGGCTGTGTTTGTCCTCCTCCACAGTGGGGTGTTGCTGCTGTTGTTGTTGTTGTTGTTGTTGTTGCTGTTGTTGCTGTGGTTATTCCTGTTGTTGTTCCTGTTGTTATTCCTGTTGTTGTTGTTGCTGTTGTTGTTCCTGTTGTTGCTGTGGTTATTCCTGTTGTTGTTCCTGTTGTTGTTGTTGTTGCTGTTGTTTTTAACCCGTTCTGGCGATACTTCCAGGTGTTGAAAGCGAAGCGCAGTCGCGTGTGCGAGCAAGAGCAGCTGGCGTCCGACCTCAGCCGCGCGCTGTCGCTCTCTCAGCTCGGCGCCGCCGCCGCCACCGCGCGTAAACTGTCGTCCGCCTCCGACCCCAAGGCGGAGTCCAAGTCCAAGGGGAAGCCGGCCGGGGCGAGGCCGGCGGAGCGCGGCCTCCTCCCGGCCGCCAAAGGAGGGAAACACAGATTGGCGCCCAAGGGCTCCGCCTCTGAGAGCAGTCGAAAGGGCAAAGGTCAGAAGAAGTCGTCTCCGTTCTCTCCCATGCGGTCGGAGCTCAGCAGCTGCTCCAACAGTAAGTGACTCGCGTTGTCCTCCTCGCCGCGCAGCCTTGCTGACTAACTGCTTCCACGGGGAGTCGCGGTTGATTTATCTGGGGTTTTAGGTTTCCTTCGAAGTAAAGGATGTGCTCCAAACATCTAAGATGAGGAGCTGACGCAGCGCTCACAAGCGCCGATGTGTCGTCGTAGATGTAGGACGCTCACGCTCCAAATGATTTATGTGTTTCATGGAGTAGACCTGCAGTCAGGGAGCAGCCAGTGGTACACCTCCTACCAGAGAGTCCTGCAGTGTTTCATACAGTAGACATGCAGCCAGTGGTACACCTCCTACCAGAGAGTCCTGCAGTGTTTCATACAGTAGACATGCAGCCAGTGGTACACCTCCTACCAGAGAGTCCTGCAGTGTTTCATACAGTAGACCTGCAGCCAGTGGTACACCTCCTACCAGAGAGTCCTGCAGTGTTTCATACAGTAGACCTGCAGCCAGGGAGCAGCCAGTGGTACACCTCCTACCAGAGAGTCCTGCAGTGTTTCATACAGTAGACCTGCAGTCAGGGAGCAGCCAGTGGTACACCTCCTACCAGAGAGTCCTGCAGTGTTTCATACAGTAGACCTGCAGTCAGTGGTACACCTCCTACCAGAGAGTCCTGCAGTGTTTCATACAGTAGACCTGCAGTCAGTGGTACACCTCCTACCAGAGAGTCCTGCAGTGTTTCATACAGTAGACCTGCAGCCAGTGGTACACCTCCTACCAGAGAGTCCTGCAGTGTTTCATACAGTAGACCTGCAGTCAGGGAGCAGCCAGTGGTACACCTCCTACCAGAGAGTCCTGCAGTGTAATTCCAGCCAGGTATGTTGGATCAGCTTGAGGAGACTTTGGAAAAGCAAGCGTTTCTTTCTCCATTGCGTGGAAGTAGTAATAGTCCCTGAATGAGGTTGGATGGCAGACTCATGATGCAGCACACCAGAGACGCAGTGCGTCCTTGTTCAGCCAGCCACTAGGCGTGTGTTGTGCAGATGAGACCAGTGCCGTGTGGTTCTCTAGCTCAGGGCCCCGCGGGCCAATCCCCGAGAGCCTTTGAGCACAGCGCTTCACACAGCTGCAGGGTATGCGGTGACCCACCTAATGTGTCCACAAACTGGGTCAGAGCAGACGGGGAGGCTTGCGTTGATCAAACTGGATCAGCGGGCTCATCTATTTAAAGAGGAGCCAGGTGTTGTGCTCTTCCCTGGTTCTCGACGTCCTCGAGGAGATGAACCAAATGGACAAGGGGTTTCGTCAAGTGTTATCTCTGCTGTTTATCTCTGCTGTCTGCTCCTCCTGACGGCAGATGTATCGCCTGCCTTCAGTTCCAAACACTGACAGATGTGGCTCGTTCCATCTATTGACACATCTGTTGGCGTGACAAGATGACTTGTTTCTTTTTGTTTCTTTATTTCTGGGACTTTTCCCGTTGCTCACCCCCCACCCATTTGATTTATTTATATTCTCCTCTACACTAGACTCCTATTCCGAGGGGGAGGATTCTGCTCGGGGGGGCTGGCCCCCTCTCTCACGTTCCCATGACGACCTGAGCAGGAAGAGGCCCCGCCCCTCAGCGTCGCCGTCAGCGACGACCAGCCAGAAGTCTGAGAAGAAGAAGAAACACAAGCACTTATCCATGCTGCTCGAGGAGGCGGGGCTTAGCTCCTCCGACGACTCCTTCGACCAAGGTTACTGACCACACCCCATGGTTACTGACCACACCCACTGCCAGGTTACTGACCACAACCCATGGTTACCCATGGTTACTGACCACACCTGATGGTTACTGACCACACCCACGACCGGTCACTGACCACACCCACTGCTGGTTGCTAACTACACCACAGGGTTACTGACCACACCCCATGGTTGCCCATGGTTACTGACCGCACCCACTGCCGGTGACCACACACAGCGTGCGCTCAGGGCCCTCTAGTCGGGCGAGGTCGTGTGTTTGCTGGCTTCACTAAGGCGTCCCTACGATGGTCAGCCCGGCGACGCCCGGCGACGCCCGGCGACGCCCCACTACCTCTTTGGCTGCTGGCTTCTTCGCGAGCGCCGCCTCTTGTTTTTCCTTTTCTATATATTTTGTTTTTTTTAGAGTTTATCTTTTTTCTATGTTGTTTTTGCCTGGATTGCAAAGAGTTTTGTAGCATTTGTACATTAAAACAATGTGTGAATTTTGTGAAAGTTTTCATATAAAGTTGTATTGCAGTTTGGTGCCTATAAGCTTTATTAAAGGTATTCACTTGAATTGGTACTCCGAGCCCAGCGCTGTGGTCCTTGTGTCTGCTTCATCTGTCTGTCTGTCTGTCCAGCTGCCTCTGCACCGTACACACCCTGACTCCGTTTGTCAAATATCCCTTCGATTCCTCAGGACCAGCTTCAAAGGGTTCAAAAGATACCCAGGCTTCATTTTAGAGCATCATGAAGATCACCGTCCAAATAAGGACACGATGTTGAAGAATTACGTTTGGGGTTCTTTTACTTTAAAACATTTGGTTGCTGTTTGCCATCTTTGGATCTGGCCGTCTGTCAAAATAGACGATGTTGTGGTCACGTTTTGATGTCTTGGAGGAAGAGGGTCGTTGCTAATAAACCCAAAAACCAAACCAGTGTTAGCGAACCAACTGTAGCGGCGATGATCTTCATGGCTGCTGGGGATATTTGGACAATCGGGCTCCCGCTCCCGGCCTACTAAACCTTCCAGTAACCCCTTCTCCTCTGTGTTGCTCAGCCTCTCTGTCCACCTCTTACCATCCATTCCTCACCTCTGACCCCCCCCCCCCCCCCCCCCCCCCATCCTACCCATGATGCTTTGAGTGTCTCTCAGCCTGTTATGCTTTCGCTGCTGCTGCCGCTGTGACACATTGCAACCGCGTGACATGGATTAGCGCCGCCGCGCCTCGCTACAGCTACAGCTACAGCTAGCCCCGGCGGCTACTGCCCGGCCTCTGCTTCTTTAGCTAGGCTACGCTAAGGCCCGGGCTACGCTATGGCTAGGCTGCGCCGTCTGCACGGCACTGCCCCGCCCCTGCCTGAGGCCACACCCCTGTCACCTGTTCTGTAAGTAGGATTGCGCCCCCCGCCTCTATTCTATTCCGACCCCCGCTAACGGGGAACCCGCTACTGAAATGCTGGAACTTCAATTGTAAAAATCTGCTGCTTCTTTTTGAGACGACGTTCAACCTTCGCCCGAAATGTTTGGTTATTCATTATTTCAATTTCTTTCCTCATGTTGACGCTCACAATCTGAACCCCTTCACAACCCGTAGTCATGGTGACGCTCTCCCCTCACCCCCCAAAAATGATCTGGCGGCCTAGGGCCACGTCGAAAGATAATTGAACACTCTTTAAATTGGTCCGTGAACGTAACCTTGGTTACTCCGATTTTAATTGGGAATGGATTTAGGGGCCTAACGGGGCTGTCCTCTCAGTGCCTGACCGTTTGTCCTCCCCTACTGTTAACACTTTGTGGATGCACACAATACTGAACAGATCTGCAGTTCTACTGTTACGAACCAAATTCAACTCAGACTCATACAAGTATAAACATTTGATTTGACCTATTTTACATTTTAAACGAATCACGTATGAATTCTATAAATCTCCATTCCCCAGGCCATCTTCATGCCTCATCATTTTTATCCTTGACCATAACATTACACACAGCAAATAAAACCTCTTTAGTGCCACATAGGAAATCATAGGATTATATATCTTTTTTGTTCTAGTTTCAGTTCCTAAAATCTGCCCCTCTGGCATTTTTCAGTGCTTTGTAGTTAGAGAATAAAGTATTACTGTGCATCCATCCCAAATGTTAATATGCTTAACACTGCAGAACACATCCTGTTTGTTTGCGTTTGTCGCTTTGCTCCTAACTTCTAACCAGCAAGCAGCTAACCAACTCCCTTCCCTTTCAGCAGTAACTTCTGTGTGTGTCTGCTGTGTGTGTCTGCTGGTCTGCTGTGTGCGTCTGCTTGTGTGCGTTATGCCTACTGTACCAGCACAGCAATGATGAAGTGAGTGTCAGTTTTTTTTTTAGTTCTGGATATTTATGATCTAATTTTTCTTCTCATTCGCTCTCTCTGACCTCCACCACAGTCCCCTTCTTTTTTTTGTCTTTCCCCTGGCTGTCACATTGTGCTGAAGAGTTTTTAATAATAAATGATACCTGAGTCAGTATTTCTGCTCTGATGGTCTCAGCAGCTGTGTGTGTGCGTGCGTGTGTGTGTGCGTGCTTGTGTGTGTGTGTGTGTGCGAGGTACTCATGCATGTGTAATAGGGCTGCTGTAATTTGCCTACTCAGCATAACGATTCGAAGGCATTCTGCAGTGATTTGTACAATATCTCTTCCTTACATTTTCTTTTGTTCTCCTTTGTCATACTACCACCCCCCCCCCCCCCCCCCAGACCCCGTCTGTTTGCCTCAAGGGCCATGGAAAATTGATGTGCACCGATATGAGCTAGGAGGAACACAAGCATACATGGGTTTGACATAAAGCAGTCGACTTAAGGCGGCTAGTCGAGTGTCTTTTCTATGGACTCGTCTTTATTTAGCTTTAAACGAACAGCATAGACCAGGAGTATCCACTCAGCCATGGGCAGCTGTGACCCCAGACCATTAGCAGACCATTGACCCCTTGTTTACAATTGCCGCCATCCCTCCCCCACCCCACCCCCCCCCCCCCCCCTCAGTCTCCCCCACCTCATACTTACTATGGATTTTGTTCGTGAAATACAGAATCCTCTGAGGATGACGGTGATGAAGACGAGGAGGAGGAAGGCTCTGAGTTTGAGGAGAGCGGGCTCGGCCTGCTGGCGAGGTTCGCGGCGAGCGCGCTCCCCGCCAAGGCCACGCCCCCGACCCTGTTCCGTGACACCAAGCACCGCAGCAGGCAAAGCACCCTGGGTAAGAGAGACACGCCCAGCCACCAGAGGCTACACTGCAGACCGCAAACACACCGTACTCCAAAATACTTTAAAATGTTGAGTTATACCAACGCACTCGTTCTGACGCTTCGTTACGCCAACTGATTACTGGAAGATAAATAAGTCCTTGAACTTACAAACGAACAAAGGTTGGTAAAACTTGAGTTGTGGCAACTAGTGCTACTTGTGAAGGCCTCAGAAGCTTTGTTATTCCATCTTAAATGTGTTGTTACTGAGTGAAGACAATGCCTTTTGTGTGCTGGAGACACTGCTGCGACGACAACAGAACAATGTTGTTCATCACGACAGAGCTAATGAGACGAAGCCTACAGCTCAGTCCTCGCTATCGATCCTCTGGAAAGGCTTCTGCTTTAATGGAGGAGAGGCTAACGACTGGAAGAAGCCCGTCATTAGACCTCCTCTGTGTTAACCTGGTTCTGGTAGCGGGGGGGGGGGGGGGGGGCTCCATGGTAGAGGCTCTGGGGTGGGGGCTCTGGGGTGGAGGCTCTGGGGGGGGGGGCTCTGGGGGGGGGAGCTCTGGGGTAGAGGCTCTGGGTGGGGCTCGATCTGGAGTGGAGGCTCTGGGGGGGGCTCCGGGGTGGGGGCTCTGGGGGGGGGGCTCCGGGGTGGAGGCTCTGGGGGGGGGGCTCCGGGGTGGGGGCTCTGGGGTGGAGGCTCTGGGGGGGGGGGGCTCTGGGGTGGGGGCTCTGGGGTGGGGGCTCCATGGTAGAGGCTCCGGGACGGGGGCTCTGGGGGGGGGGGGGCTCCGGGGCGTCCCCCGTCCCCCCCCCCCCCCGTCACCGGCACCATCAGCCGCCTGTGGCGAGCACGATCGCTCTGGGTCAGGATTACGTTATTGATTTATGCTTAAAAATGAATTGCGTTGTAATTGTCACGTCTAGGTGCACATACTGATCCCGCCGTGAATTAGTTCTTACTTTCAAAGGGATCGATGCTCAGAGCGGCGCGTTGATGGCAGATGCGATTCTAGCATAGTTCTTTATTTTCCCGTTATTCTCTCTGTGTGTTGGCTAGTTTCAGCGCATCTTGTGTGTGTGCACGTATGTTTGTGCACACGCAGTCGCGTGTGTGTGTTTGTGCATCCGTATGTGTGTGTGCGTGCACATGTGGGTCTGGCAGTGTGACCGATGTGCATCAGGTGAGGTAGCAGCATGTCATCTGGTCGTGTGTGTGTTGCTGTGTGTGTGTGTGTGTGTGTGAGTTGCAGTGTGTGTGTGTGTGTCCCGTCGGGTCGTGGTAACGTGTTGGCGTGGTAACGTGTTGGCGTGGTAACGTGTTGGCGTGGTAACGTGTTGGCGGTTCGTGGTAACGTGTTGGCGTGGTAACGTGTTGGCGTGGTAACGTGGTAACGTGTTGGCGGTTCGTGGTAACGTGGTAACGTGTTGGCGTGGTAACGTGTTGGCGTGGTAACGTGTTGGCGTGGTAACGTGGTAACGTGTTGGCGGTTCGTGGTAACGTGTTGGCGTGGTAACGTGTTGGCATGGTAACGTGGTAACGTGTTGGTGGGCCGTGGTAACGTGTTGGCGTGGTAACGTGGTAACGTGTTGGCGGTTCGTGGTAACGTGGTAACGTGTTGGCGTGGTAACGTGTTGGCGTGGTAACGTGTTGGCGTTGACCCCCCAGGTTCTTCGGAGTACGAGTGGTCCGACTCCGGCTCCGACCTGCGGCTGAGGAAGTTCCCCTCGCTGCTCCACGGCAAACGCTCCGCCCCGGAGCTGCCCCTGTTGCCCCCGGCGACCCGTCGCCTGGACCCGGCCAGCCCCACCAAGCGCGGGGGGGGCGGGCGCCAGCCGGCCAAGCGAAAGCCCCTGCCCAAGCCACGCCCCTCGCCACGGTCGCCACGGCAATTCAACTTTGACCTCGGCGCGGGCTCCGGGGGCGGCAGCTTCGGCGAGGAGGAGGGCTGGAACCGCAGGCGCAGCGAGAGGATATTCCTCCACGACGCCACCGCCTCGGCCAATCAGGTCTCCCCGCCCGCCCCCGCCTCCTCCTCATCCACCAATCAGAGCCCTCCCTCGGCGGCGGCGTTGAGCCCTAAGCCCACGCCCACCAGGCTGAAACACACTCCGCCCAGCAGGGAAGGGAAGGACCTGTTGAAGGTAGGTCACCTGCTGGTTCACCAGAGAGGAGAACGTGTGTGTGTGTGTGTGTGTGTGTGTGTGTGTGTGTGTGTGTGTGTGTGTGTGTGTGTGTGTGTGTGTGTGTGTGTGTGTGTGTGTGTGTGTGTGTGTGTGTGTGTGTGTGTGTGTGTGTGTCTCTGAGTGTGTGTGTGTGTGTGTGTGTGTGTGTCTGAGTGTGAGTGTGTGTGTGCGCGTGTGTGTGTGTGTGTGTGTGTCTGAGTGTGTGTCTGAGTGTGTGTCTGAGTGTGTGTGTGTGTGTGTGTGTGTGTGTCTGAGTGT
>JACYXH010000365.1:82500-105589 GCA_026745465.1 Lota lota
TCCTCCCCCCCGACTACAAGATCCACTGTGAGTGTACACACACACACACACACACACACACACACACACACAAATGCATGCACACACACACGAGCGCGTACACACATATCAGGCTGCTTCCCACAGAACTGCTTCTTCAGCACATTCGCCTTCCTACACCACCCGTAGTTCCTCTCTGTCCCCCACCTGAAGACAGTGTGTGTGTGTGTGTGTGAGCCGTCTGGCTCAGTGGTTCCCAGCCTTTGACGTCAGGTGTACCGCTCAATTGTCATCATATGCAAACGGTAGTAAAGATAGATGAATTCACATGCAGTGACTGGAGGACAGCGCCCCCTTTGTACACAAGCATTACTGCAGGAGGCCATGGCCAGTGGGAAGGAAGGAGTCAGCAACGCTGCTTATGCTCCCAGGGGGTTTAGCAAACACAAATGAACACAAAACACCAATTGGAAAACATGCTACACAAAATACATGTGCAATACGCATGATGTATTGCACAACGCCACACTATTTTTGGAATAACAACAACCCATAATACCATATTTACTGACCAAAATGATAAAAAATGTATGTTACATTTTTTATAATTTGAAAGTTTGTCTATTTTAAGAATACAATTCCACTTACTGCCTGCAGTACCCTCGCGTACCACCAGGGGTCACACGTACCGCCTGCAGTACCCTCGCGTACCACCAGGGGTCACACGTACCGCCTGCAGTACCCTCGCGTACCACCAGGGGTCACTCGTACCACCTGCAGTACCCTCGCGTACCACCAGGGGTCACACGTACCGCCTGCAGTACCCTCGCGTACCACCAGGGGTCACACGTACCACCTGCACAGTACCCTCGCTTACCACGGGGTACCAGAGGGGTCTAGTGAACCACCGCTACCCCTTACTGACCCAGTCCGTCTCCCCAGGCGCCGAACCCTCTCCTGCCCTATTGGTGGCCAGCTGCTCCAGGAGGCGTGTCCGTAAGTGCAGTAAAGAGGGCGGGGCTAAGGAGGTCAGCCCCAAGACGGAGGACGGCGGAGCCAAGATCAAAGGCAGACCGGGCCGCAAACCCAAAGCCAAACCAGGTGCGTCCAGCTCAGCAATTTTTTAATGCAAGGTTACGATCCCAGGTCAGAATTCATCTAGATGCTTCTAGAATCAGGCAGCCTACCGCCTGAATCCTGAATCCCTGCAGCGAGGAATCCGATTTATCTCGTTATTCCGGGCTACAGTTATGACCGTTCCCCCTGTGTCTGTTTTTCCAGAGTCTTCCATCAACCCAGAGGGAAGCCGGGAGAAATCCTCTCCTCCAGCCACATCTTCCCAGTCCTCAGACAAGGCCCGTCCTCCGGCGAAGCCTGCCCAGGACACTCCCTCCTTTGCCCAGAAGGCGACTCAGGAAAGGCCCCTGTCGGGCTCCAGGCCTCCGTCCGGCTCCCAGAGCAAGCCGTGTCGGAAGAGCTCCTCCTCAGCATCACCTCCCCTCTCCTCCGCCCAGGTCCCCAGGAAGGCCAGCTCCTCCTCAGCATCACCTCCCCTCTCCTCCGCCCAGCCCCCCAGGAAGGCCAGCTCCTCCTCAGCATCACCTCCCCTCTCCTCCGCCCAGCCCCCCAGGAAGGCCAGCTCCTCCTCAGCATCACCTCCCCTCTCCTCCGCCCAGGTCCCCAGGAAGGCCAGCTCCTCCTCAGCATCACCTCCCCTCTCCTCCGCCCAGCCCCCCAGGAAGGCCAGCTCCTCCTCAGCATCACCTCCCCTCTCCTCCTCCCAGCCCCCCAGGAAGGCCAGCTCCTCCTCAGCATCACCTCCCCTCTCCTCCGCCCAGCTCCCCAGGAAGGCCAGCTCCTCCTCAGCATCACCTCCCCTCTCCTCCGCCCAGCTCCCCAGGAAGGCCAGCTCCTCCTCAGCATCATCTCCCCTCTCCTCCGCCCAGCTCCCCCGGAAGGCCAGCTCCTCCTCAGCATCACCTCCCCTCTCCTCCGCCCAGCTCCCCAGGAAGGCCAGCTCCTCCGCCCCCCAGCCTCCCGGCAAAGCCCCCCGTGCCCCGCCCCACTCGCTGTACCCCTCCACCTACGGCAAGGTGCTGACGGTGGACCTGTACAGCGAGCCCAACCTGGGCTCCTACGTCAGCCAGCGCCGGGACCGAGAGAGCAGCGCCGGCAGCGGGGGTCTCGGCTGCTCCGTCAGCCCCACCTCCGGCAGGCCGCTGTCCAGGACCAGCAGCGGACCCAAGCTCGGCGCCGCCTCCGCCTCAAGAGCGTCCTCCAACCCCAAGAGCGGTGGCGCTCCGGACCACCACCACCACCAGGGTGGATCCAGGGCCGGCCTGGGCCCGGGGGTCTCCCCGGGTGCCGTCCCCAGGCCGTCCAACTCGTCTGCGGGCAAGACGCACAGCGGCACGGCGCCGGCCTCCAGACCGCCGCCGGCGCCGTCTTCCTCGTCGCCTTCGTCGTCGTCGCTGCAGTCGTCCGGCCCTCGGCCCAAACCCCGGGCGGGGTCGGACCCGCCGTCCTCCGGCTGCAAGCCCAGATCCGGAGGGGCGGTGCCCCCCCACTCCAGGACCAACAAGCCCAGGCCGGGGGCCGGCGAGGCGGGGTCCGGGGTGAGGCGGAAGCCCCACCCGGCGGAGCCCCTGGTGAAGCTGGACCACGAGGGGGTCACCTCTCCCAAGACCAAGAAGACCAAGGCTCTGATGCTGCTGGAGGGCCGCAACGGCAGGCGTGACCACGCCCCCCCCCTGGCCTCCGCCACCTCCTCCACCTCCTCCTCCTGCACCAGCAGTCTGAAGCCGAGGGCGAGGGCTCCAGAGAAGGGAGGTGCTCCCTCAGAGAAGGGAGGTGCTCCCTCAGAGAAGGGAGGTGCTCCCTCAGAGAAGGAGTCTGCCTCCAGGGCCGTGTCTAGGGAGGGCAGGGAGAAGATGGACAGCCGCAGAGGGCCTCCCTCCAGGCCCCCTGTCGGGGAGCAGAGAGGGGGGCCAGCCTCCAGGCCCCCGGCCGGGGAGCAGAGAGCAGGAGAGAAGGTCAAGAAAATCGAGGCGAGGAGGTCCATCGAGAGGAGAGGGGAGGAGCCCGCCGCCAGCAGCAGCAGCTCCGACTCGGAGGAGGACGGGGGCAAGGAAAAGACGAAGACGAGGGCCAAGAAGAAGTGCACCTCCAGCTGCTCCTCGTCGTCCTCTTCCTCCTCCAGCTCCTCCTCCTCATCCTCCTCCTCGTCCTCTTCCTCGTCCTCCTCTTCGTCCACAGACGACTCCTCCTGCAGCTCGGACGAGGACAGGACCACCGCCCGCACCCCTCCTCCCGCTCCTGCTCCTCCTCCTCCTCCCCCGCCCCCCGACTCCCCCCCGCCCCTCCCGCAAGACAAGCTGAAGGAAGAGACAGAGGAGGAGGAGGAAGAGGAGGAGAAGGTCAAGGTGAAGAAGGAGCTGAAGAAGGAGGTGAAGAAGGAGCTGAAGAAGGAGCTGAAGAAGGAGGTGGAGGTCACGGCAGAGGAGGAGGAGCCGTCTCCCTCCTCTCCTTCGCCGTCTCTGTCGGCGTCTGTGTCTCCTTCCCCGTCAGCCTCACCCTCACACTCGCCCTCACACTCGCCCTCGCCTCACACTCGCCCTCACCCTCACACTCGCCCTCACCCTCACCCTCCCCCTCTCCTCCGACGTCCCCCTCGCCGACCCCGCCCGCTGCCAGCAGGCCCGCCACGGGTAAGGGCTCCGGGCAGAGGGGCCGCCCGCCCAAGCCCAAGCCCAGCGGAGGGGAGGTCAAGGTGGGGCGTCCCAAGCGGCGAGAGGGGGTGCACCTCCCCACCACCAAGGAGCTGGCCAAGCGCCAGAGGCTGCCCAGCGTGGAGAACCGGCCCAAGATCTCCGCCTTCCTGCCGGCCCGCCAGCTGTGGAAGTGGTTCGGGAAGCCCACGCAGGTGATGACACCACACACACTGTTGCACAACGCTTCTCTATCTGTTACACACCGCTACACAACGCTTCTCTATCTGCTACACAACGCTTCTCTATCTGTTACACACCGCTTCTCTATCTGTTACACAACACTACACAACGCTTCTCTATCTGTTACACAACGCTTCTCTATCTGTTACACACCGCTACACAACGCTTCTCTATCTGCTACACAACGCTTCTCTATCTGTTACACACCGCTTCTCTATCTGTTACACAACACTACACAACGCTTCTCTATCTGTTACACAACGTTTCTCTATCTGTTACACACCGCTACACAACGCTTCTCTATCTGTTACACAACGCTTCTCTATCTGTTACACAACGCTACACAACGCTTCTCTATCTGTTACACACCGCTTCTCTATCTGTTACACAACGCTACACAACGCTTCTCTATCTGTTACACAACGCTTCTCTATCTGTTACACACCGCTACACAACGCTTCTCTATCTGCTACACAACGCTTCTCTATCTGTTACACAACGCTACACAACGCTTCTCTATCTGTTACACACCGCTTCTCTATCTGTTACACACCGCTACACAACGCTTCTCTATCTGTTACACACCGCTTCTCTATCTGTTACACAACGCTACACAACGCTTCTCTATCTGTTACACACCGCTTCTCTATCTGTTACACAACGCTACACAACGCTTCTCTAACTGTTACACAACACTACACAACGCTTCTCTATCTGTTACACAACGCTACACAACGCTTCTCTATCTGTTACACAACGCTTCTCTATCTGTTACACAACGCTACACAACGCTTCTCTATCTGTTACACACCGCTTCTCTATCTGTTACACACCGCTACACAACGCAGGTTTTTTCTCTTGTATACTTTAGTTACACAATGCTTCTGCACGTCAGACTGAAGGTCTGAAGCGTTCATATTTCTGCCGTGTTTCATAGTTATTACTAACACAACAACACACACACACACACGGAGGACGGGGGGGGCAAGCGATCCTCCGTCGGCACGCGCCTGACCCCGTCTCCTCCGCCCCCCCCACAGCGGCGCGGCATGAAGGGCAAGGCCAAGAAGCTCTTCTACAAGGCCATCGTGCGCGGCCGCGAGATGATCCGGATCGGCGACTGCGCGGTCTTCCTGTCGGCGGGACGTCCCAACCTCCCCTTCATCGGTCGCATCCAGAGCATGTGGGAGTCGTGGGGCAGCAACATGGTGGTGCGCGTCAACTGGTTCTACCACCCGGAGGAGACCAACCCCGGGAAGAAGCTCACGGACAAGAAGGTGGGTGGGTGGGGCCCCGGAGAGCCTCCAGAACCCAGGCCTCACAGGGCTCTCCACCCAGACTCAGAGCAGCCTCCATCAGCCTCCCGTACAGGGCTCTCCACCCAGACTCAGAGCAGCCTCCATCACCCGGGCCTCACAGGGCTCTCCACCCAGACACAGAGCAGCCTCCATCAGCCTCCCGTACAGGGCTCTCCACCCAGACTCAGAGCAGCCTCCATCACCCGGGCCTCACAGGGCTCTCCACCCAGACTCAGAGCAGCCTCCATCACCCGGGCCTCACAGGGCTCTCCACCCAGACTCAGAGCAGCCTCCATCACCCGGGCCTCACAGGGCTCTCCACCCAGACTCAGAGCAGCCTCCATCACCCGGGCCTCACAGGGCTCTCCACCCAGACTCAGAGCAGCCTCCATCACCCGGGCCTCACAGGGCTCTCCACCCAGACTCAGAGCAGCCTCCATCACCCGGGCCTCACAGGGCTCTCCACCCAGACTCAGAGCAGCCTCCATCACCCGGGCCTCACAGGGCTCTCCACCCAGATCCGGGATCCCGGGGATAAAATAAATAATGTATAAAATAATGAAGACTTTGAAATAAAAAGCTGTGGTAAACTTGTGGTGCAGAAAAACTAAAAGCTAGGCTTGGAGGAGCGATCAGGTACGTGTGTTGCTGCTGAAGAGTTTAGCCCTTAATGCACTATGAGTAACTAGTTAGATGGACACTGTCTAGTCCTAATGGGGTCGTAGCTGAGCTGGAAGAGCAAGGCATCAGACACTGACAGGGTTAGGGGTTTGTTTCCCACTGGGGCCTACCGCACTCTGGATAAAAGCGTCCACCAAATGGCAGATATATTATTATTAATTCAATACCAGACGACTAATGTATCACACAAAAGACATTAGTCGTCTATTTCTCCTTTTTGGCTGGGTCGATTCCTACATTAGTTCTGGCTTTGATGAATGGGTTTTTGGAGATGGATCTCCAGAAACGATTGATGTATGGGCCGACAGAGAGCAGAGCGGTTTACCCAAACATGAAGACGTACTTGTATTATATGTGCTGGGTCTAAGGCGTCGCTCTCCTCCCCAGAACTGGGACCAGATGTGTGGCCAGTCCCTACCTGCCTCTCTTCACTCGTCCATCCAGAGGAAGGACTTCATGGAGGTGAGGACGGAGAGATGATATCATATGAAGTCGTGAGATGTTACAGGTGCTGTAGGTACTACAATTTAACAGTTCTAAACAAGAGGGAAGATTTGGAAAATAAGCACCCCCCAAAAAGCACCCCCTCCCTCTCTGCCTCCCTTTGTCTCACCCAGAGGCAGGGGGAGGTCCAGTGCAAACCAATCCCCCCCCCCCCCCCCCCCCAGACCAGTTGGCTCTGGGACTGCATCCATGACACATTGAGCTCTTGAATGGTACAGCTGCGTTTAGCCGCGCCTTCGGGCAGCAGACGGGCCGGGTCGCGTCTCATTTGCACGGCCCTTGGTCCCGCTTCGGCCCTGGCAGCGCGTGAAGTGAGGCGTTGTGCTGGTCTCTCTCCGTGTCCCAGCGGGCCCTGTACCAGTCCTCCCACAGCGACGAGAACGACGTGCAGACCGTCAGCCACAAGTGCGTGGTGGCCAGCGTGGAGGAGTACGAGCAGACCACCCACGGCCGGCGCCACGCCGACAACGAAGACCTCTACTACCTGGCCGGCACCTACGAGCCCACCACCGGCATGATCTTCAACACCGCAGGGGTGCCCGTCGTCTGCTGAGCCGTTTCCACGGTTACACCCCGCGGGACGCACCTCAACACTCACCGCTCTGGCGCCATGTTGTCGCCAGAGCGACAACGTGACTCGGCGTCGATACAGGCGGGTTGCCACGGAGACCCGTGAACACTATCAAGACACTATTAAGAGGACATGAACTGCACACACACACACACACACGCGTGTTCTGCCTAAATGACTTTGGTAAGAGAGCAAACACACACACACACACACTTTCTTTTCGAATGTAAATATCACCCACTACAGACACACACACACACACACGCACACACACACAGTATCACCTGCTACAGACACACACACACACACACACACACACACAGTATCACCTGCTACAGGCACACACACACACACACACACCGACATCGCACGCATACTTGTAAATACCCACAGGTGCGTAATATGTACAGACGGATGCAGGGGTTTGATTTTCATGTCATAGATCTACGTAAGAGTACTCTCACTTCTGAAACAGACGAGATGAAAAAAAGCTTTCAAGAAAGAGCCGCCCGTCTGTCCGTACTCCCCGACCGGGCGGGAGAGAGAGACACTGGTACTGTAACGTTGTGATTCCATGTTGCCGTGGTGATGTTGCAGTCCATGTTACACCTGTATCCATGTGTCCATGGAAACAGCCCACAAGACCCAGGAGAATAGAGAGATAACGGAGGGAGAGGGAGGGAAAGGGAGAGGGAGAGGGAGGGAAAGAGAGAGGGAGAGGGAGGGAAAGAGAGAGGGAGAGGGAGGATAATCCTCCCGTTGCTAATCAACGGAGAGCACTTAAAACCGTACAACATGAAAACTGCGAAAATGTTTTTTTCCCCCGTGTCAATCATAACTTTGGCGGACCACCAGGGAATGGGGGGGGGGGGGGGGGGGGGGGGGGGGAAGTGTCAGCGCGGGGGGGTTCTGACTAGATGGAACCTAACATGGCCCATTGAACAGGAAGGACTAGCTTGAAGGGGTGTTTCCGTGTTGCAACCACTGCATACACACGTCCGCTTCCCAACACACAGCCCCACTACTGCAGCTGGAGGGGGGCAGGGTCTGATCGTTCCCCCTGCTACCGTGACAACTGGCTGCTCCTGGGTTTTTGTTTCTGTTTATTTGTTCACGGTGTGTTGGTTCTGTTCTTCTTTCCATGTCTGTCGGATGTGGAGTCTGCGTCGTCCGCGTGAATAAGCTAACGGCTGAACCACGAAGGAGTCCTTCTAGAATGCTCTACTTCCACAATCACACTGCTCACGGCCTCCTGCTGCTCTACACGCGCACACACCCTCGATATTTGATTTGTACACGTTAATAAGCGTTATTGTTAACGGGTTTGGCTCTCTCTGCTGCTTTTTGCCTTTTTCAACGTGCCTCATTTGATTCTTTGTCTGTGCATATTGTTTTCGTCGAGGGAGACTGTTGAATGTCACGCTCACGTTTGAGCTCAAAAGAGCGGCCTTCCTCTCCCAGGCCTTCTCACCCCGATTCGCCAAATCTCCTCCCTCCCGCCCACGCTCCCCGATCCTCTGCTCTGATTGGTGCCTGCCCTGTCCGTCGCACTCAGAGACCATTTGATTGGCCGAGGCCTTGCCTGTCGGTGCTTTGCGCTCTGTAAGTGGTTCTGGGGCCCGGTTCTGATGTAGTGCTGAGTGGGTTTCAGATAACGGTATCTGTGGTGTTTATCGATGGTTCTCTGTTGTTCGGATCATGTTGCCCTGTCTCTGTTTTAACGCAGAGACTGAAAATTGTCTTGTTGATATTCAATAGGTTTTAACTATTTTTTTACTCTCTTGAGATCGTTTGGTCTTGTCTTGATATGTCCAATTATAGTATATTACATTGTATTTCTATTCCCCTCTGAGATCGCTTGGTCTTGTCTTGATATTACACTAGATTATATTGTGTTTGTATTCCCCTTCTGAGATCGCTTGGTCTTGTCTTGGTATTACACTTGATTATATTGTGTTTGTATTCCCCTCTGAGATCGCTTGGTCTTGTCTTGGTATTACACTCGATTATATTGTGTTTGTATTCCCTTCAGAGAACGCATGATGCCTTCAGGATGAACCGTGGCAGCGTCCACCGTTTGAGGTCTTGACTTGTTAATGATAAAGTATATGCCGTTTACAGCGTCTCTATGTGATACCCCCCCCCCCCCCCCCCCCCCCCCCCCCATCACTGAGCGGGGGACCAGGGGAGGATAGACAGAGAGCAGTGGAGACATTGCCTCAGTGGGCTGTTGTTGTGAGAGACAGCGACGTAGATGCAACACAATCACCTAAATCCCCCCCCCCCCGCCATGTTAAGCTGCTGGTCTCCCGTTTGTAGCCCTCCCAGACCTGTATGGGAACCCCCCCCCCAGTCGTCGTCCCCCACCACCACCGGGTCCCGTTGGCCATCGGCACAGGATGGGCCGGATCCCGAGCTCTGGTCCTCAGGCAGGTTCCGACTCTTCTTGTGTGTTTTATTTGTTATTCCCTGGCGCTGTCAGCCGAGCGTCTGCTGTGATTGTTCGTTTACCCCGACAGATCTTCAAGCACTTTCTACCGTGTGTGTGTGTGCGTGCGTGTGTGCGTGCGCGTGTGTGTGTGTGTGTGTGTGGGGGGGGGGGGGGGGGGGGGATTTGGGGCGACTGATTGCTCTTACCGTACCAAATTAGTATGGGTGTGTGTGTGTCTGCGTTCGCCCGCTTTCGAAAGAGTGATGTATTACATCACGTATCTTGGGTTGTAATGGAATGTGTAAAACACACGCACACCAACACACGAGGGGGTTGTGTTATGGCCTCCTCCGCCCTTAGCCCCCGCCTCTGGCCTTTCTACCGGGTCCAGCGCACAGAACAACAGCTGAACGACCTCCCCTCCCATTAGACAGACTGTGTGTTTGCAGTCTGTCCAGTCTGCCACTTTTTTTGTGTTTCTCATCTTGCCTCGTCTGCAGTTTGTCACGCGACCGAACGAACACGTTTTGTTTTGTTGTTTGTTTATGTCTGCCGTGTATATGTCTCTGTCCGATTCGACCGTCGGTTCGTTTGATTTTATTTCTAAATATATATATTTTTTTTAATTTAACGTGTCATCGTCCCTTTTCCTTGCTTCCGTTCTCTGAACAAACGTCCACGACTCTCGACGCAATACTGCTGACAAGCACTAGGAGCTGCTAGAGAGAGAGAGAGAGAGAGAGAGAGACAGAGACAGAGAGAGAGAGGCGGGTAATGAGAGAGAGAGAGAGAGAGAGAGAATGAGAGAGAGAGGTGGATCGAGGCTGGTTCTTCGTCTGCTGTTCGTCAGTATCGTTATAGTCCTGTTACACAAAGAAAAATATTATTTTGAAAATAATGATAGAAAATAACATCTAAGTTTTGTAAATGATCCTTTACTGGGGAGGGTTTGGGGAGTCAGAATATACTTTGTACACACATGTCTACTCTTATAAGAAAATATGAGATGCAGAAATTGAATTACCAGATATATTATGTGGCTCTATAATGTAAGTGTATGGAACTGATGTTTTCGTTTTTGGTTCTTTTTTTTTTACAAACAGCAAATGAGTTCAGTGTTTCCTTTTGATTGTTTTAGTAACTCAATATTTTATAGTTAATCAATAAACAAATGGAAATGTTGAATTGGCGTGCGACTTGTATTTTGCCATTTTTATGCTATTCACTTTTTACTACTGTGTTTAAAAAAACTTTGCCGTTTATTCAACATGGTTTCTGTGTTGTAAATCTCTATCCAAATACTACACGTTATTTAGCTTTTAGCTTAGGCTAATAACACTTAGGCTGTCGACTTCTGCGATGCTTTATGTGACATAAAATGTCACAATAAAGTGTTATGTTGTATTCAAAGATTTGCTCATCCTTGCTAATCGTTACGTTCTGTCACTTCTGAGTAATTGTAATTGAGTAATGGTGAGTAAATGTGAGCAGGCATGAAAAAAAACATTCGTATATCGATCCTCAGCGACAGCACCCTCTGTGGTCAAACTGGGGTTACTGCAACTGTTGTTTCTGACCGGCTCAAACTGGCCCTTTAATCACCAGCGGGGCTCCATCAGGACTCCATTTTGGCAGCCCAGTAATGATGCTGCTAGTTGTGATAAAATGGAGGAGCAAAGTTCCACCTCCTCGGCTGACCTGGAGGAGCTGACCACAGGAGGCTCTTTTCCTTTCCACTACCGGCCATTCATGGCTGCTCTCTAAAGGTTTGGCTGGTGCAGCAGGGCTGTGTGTGTGTGTGTGTGTGTGTGTGTGTGTGTGTGTGTGTGTGTGTGTGTGTGTGTGTGTGTGTGTGTGTGTGTGTGTGTGTGTGTGTGTGTGTGTGTGTGTGTGTGTGTGTGTGTGTGTGTGTGTGTGTGTGTGTGTGTGTGTGTGTGTGTGTGTGTGCATGCTTGTCAAAACACTTTCTCTGCCTGTACTACACCCTTGGTCTGTGTATATATGTGTGTGTGTGTGTGTGTGTGTGTGTTTCTACCTAGTGAATACTGCTGGTGTGTGAATGGGTCCCAGTGTGCCAGTAAGTGCATTCCGCCAACCTCTGTGGGCTTTTGGAGATTGTGCGTGCGTGCGTGTGTGTTTGGGTGCAGACTGTCAGTGTGACTTTGTGAGTGAGTTCCTGCCTGTGTGTGTGTAATTAAATACGTGCTGACGTGGGCTGAAGTGTGTTCCTGTTTCAGTGAGTGCTGCAGTAGCCCCCCCCCCCCCCCCCCCACACACACACACACCCTCACACACACACACAAACATACATATACTCAAACAACCACACACATATACACAAGAAATCCCCTTCAGCATTTATGTGTATAAGCGGAATGGTGACGTGTGATTGGCCGAGTCTTTCTTTACAACTTACACTCCCATTGAGTGGATGGAGCATGGAGGGGTGTGCGACGCAGTAAATTTACCATGTTGGAGAGAGAGGGTGTGTGTGTGTGCATGTGTGTGTGTGCGTGTGTATGTGTGTGCACTTGCAGAAAGCTCATTTTCATGTATGTGAGCTATTGGTGAAAATTGGTTTGCCTTCTATTTATCTCTCTTTACCCTCCCATTTTCTCTTCAGTATTCCAGGTACACACAAACACACACACACACACACACACACACACACACACACACACACACCTGGTTTCCCAGGCATCTGAGTGAGGGGCCGTTCCCAGCATGAGCACATACACTTTCAAAGACCTTGTTATTCAGACCAGTGTGAGTGAGTGTGTGTGTGTGTATGTGTCTGTGTGCAGTGAAGGGAAGTGGCCCCTGCAGTGAAGGGGAGTGGCCCCAGCAGTGAAGGGGAGTGGCCCCAGCAGTGAAGGGGAGTGGCCCCAGCAGTGAAGGGGAGTGGCTCCAGCAGTGAAGGGAAGTGGCCCCAGAAGTGAAGGGGAGTGGCCCCAGAAGTGAAGGGGAGTGGCCCCAGAAGTGAAGGGGAGTGGCCCCAGCAGTGAAGGGGAGTGGCTCCAGCAGTGAAGGGGAGTGGCTCCAGCCAACAGCCAGTGTGTGAAGGGGATCCATACAGAACTTTCTATTATGAAGCAGTTCATGTCAATAGGAACAACCACACTCTACAAAGCTGCTTTCTCATGGTGCCCCTCCATCTCTCTGCTCTGCTACAATACTCTCTCACTCCATTTCTTTCTATCTCTCTCTGCCTTTCTCCTTTCTCCTCCCTCCTCTTTCTCTCTCCCTCTCGCTTCCCTCATCTCTCTCTCTCTCCCTCTTCCTCATCTCACTCTCCCTCTTCCTCATCTCTCTCTCATCTCTCCCTCTCTTTTTTCTCCTCCCTCCTCTCTCTCTCTCTCCTCCCTCATTTCTCCCTCCCTCATCTTTTTGCCTCTATCTCTCTTGTTCCCTCTCTCTCCCTCTCTCCTCCCTTATCTCTCTCCTCCCTCCTCTCTCTCTCCTCCCTCCCTCATCTTTTTGCCTCTATCTCTTGTTCCCTCTCTCTCCCTCTCTCCTCCCTTATCTCTCTCCCTCCTCTCTCTCTCCTCCCTCCTCTCTCTCTCCTCCCTCCTCTCTCTCTGTCTCTCTCTGTCTCTCTCTCTCTCTCTCTCTCTCTCTTTCTCTCTCCAATTCAAGCTTTCCATCCCATCACCATCTTTCCATTGTTATTTTGGAAGAGAGACGTGACAATGAGAAATGGTGCGCCTCACAAATATTAGTTTAGTGTGTGTGTGTGTGTGTGTGAGAGAGAGAGAGAGAGAGAGAGTGTGTGTGTGTGAGAGAGAGAGAGAGAGAGAGAGAGAGAGAGAGAGAGAGAGAGAGAGAGAGAGAGAGAGAGAGAGAGAGAGAGAGAGAGTGTGTGTGTGTGTGTGAGAGAGAGAGTGTGTGTGTTTTGGGAGAGAGGGAGAGAGTTAGGGAGAAATCTGCTGAATATCAATTAGTTATCTATTATTCATGTTGACAACATAAAGAATGGAACATCAGTCTTTGTATGGTAGGCATATTGACACAAACAGACACACACATACACACAAACCCACACACAAACACACACAGATACACACAAACCCACACACAAACCCACACACACAAACAGACACACACATACATACACACATACACACACAGCTGCCGCGGTAACCAATAGCAATTGATAATGATAAGAATGTTGTTCCTGAGAAGAAACATGGTGTCTTTCAAAGTGCTAAGCGGTAAATAATTCGGACGCTTCCATTTGGGCTACACTGCTACGTAGCTAACGCTATTAGCATGAAAGAAGATCGCTGCCGTGTATTTTAAGTACACTTGTTGAAGTGAAGACGGCCTCTCCTCCTTTAATAGCGGTAGTTAGGGTGTGATGTACAACACTGGTTACCATTCTGCTCACTTCCCTCCATCACTTTCTCACTATATTCCCTGCACTCACACAGGTTATACATCTGCCTGTTGTGGACCTTTAGCCAAACTTTTTAGCCAGGCTATGGTTTTAGCGACAGAGATGAATGGCCCTAGGTCTGTGGCTACGGAACAAAATCCAAAGGTGAAGAAGCTCTCTTCAAAATGCTTCAAAGTTCATTTCCAAAAGTAGAGCGCCATACATCTTTTACACGCATTACTCCCCCTCAGTCCTCCTCCACCATTTTACTCCATTTCTCTTGCTTCCCCGCCTCCCCCTCCCCACCTCCCCCGTGCGGCAAGATGACTGATCGCTCGCTCTTCACACAAGTACTTCCATTTTTCTGAGGCTACGTCCAAAATTAGCGCTTAAATTACGCACGTCACACGCACGCACACCACACTGACACGGCACATGTACGGCGTTTGAAGTCGCTTGATGAACTAGAACTTACGAAGCCCTTTTGCCTTACCATCGTACGTTCCCTTTGTGTGTGTGCGTGTGTGTGGTGCGCGTTTGCTTGCCTTCGTGTGTGTGTGTGTGTGTGTGTGTGTGTGTGTGTGTGTGTGTGTGTGTGTGTGTGTGTGCGTGAGAGCGACGGGTTTAAATACACACGCCCTCAGTTTTATTTGGTTTTTTCTCTCAAGCAATCCCCAAGTCCACGTTTGAAACGAACCGTTGATGATAGAAAAGGTGCAACACCTCCCACTGCTGGACGAAAGTTGTCAGTGCAGTTCCGTACCCTAAAATGATAACATTTTAACAGTGAGAGTCTATCTAATCTAGGGCTAGAATCACTACATACAGAACCAAATGGGTGTCAGTAAAATATTAATTATTAAAAAAACATCCATACACTTGTTTTGTAAAGATAAATGTATCTAAAATGTCTGGCTCAACACGCCGATAACAGGACGGAACATTAAAAGAGGGGATGGCGCATGTTGAACCTCCACGATCTCCCGTGGACTAAATAACCAGACACGTACACATAGTTGTAGGAGACACTTTCATTTAACATATTTTTTAATTATCCAACGGGTGGTGGTCTTGCAAATGCAATATCTTCACCTAATATCACTGGGACTCGAACAATTTGGCAGTCATTATCTCCCGTTCCTACCGAACAGCAATCATCACCGAACAGTCATTCATTTAATCAATAATGAATATAAGAATATTTCTAAATGAAACACACAATGAAAGTTAAACACAGCTGTAGTCCAGATTCTAGATTGATAACGCGTTTGTGCAGGCCGATATTTCTTCTGGTAAAACCGTTGCTTATTTATCGGAAACATTTTTTACCTTCATAAAAATCGAGCAGATTTGGAGTCACATCCTCGGCTTTGTGTCTCTCTGTTGCGGTGAGATATTCAGCGTTTGAAAGTCAATCAATCCATTTTTTAATCAAAATATACAATTAGAAAGCACCAACCAGAGACGAGGATGATCTGATGGTGATTGTGATCGCGCTCCGTGTCGGCCGTACGTTCCAATAATTGCCCAATCAAAAAGGCAATTTCTCCTCCGTCGTCATGGTGCTTAATAGGCCTATATCATCATTAGGAGTTCAATATTGCAAGATGAGATGTGTAAATTGTTTCGATAGCACAGGGATATTCTGTCTGGGTTTAATGGGCTATCTTGCACGATTGCTGCATTTTTATTTATTTTTTCTCCATGATCTGAATGCCGGAAAGAATCCAATTGTCGAGTGTGAACGCAAATGATTCATACTGCCCAAAATCTCCCTTCTCTTCTAAAATTTCTCATTTTTTAATTGTCAGTTATCTTGTTAACCTGAACAGTTACATTTAAATATAGGCTTCGTATACAGAGGATTGACCTCAGAATAAGCCAAATGCGTTCTGAATTATGGTCCGCAGTTAAGCTAAGTGATGGACCAATTTCCCTTACTGGTTAAAAAAAAGAAAAGGCCTCTGTGTGAACACGCACATATTAGTATTGGATCTTAAAGTTCAAAACCTTTTAACATGACAAGAATTGTGCTTTAAATGAATGTAAATCACTCTGTAGACAAAAAAAACACTTGTCTGCGCTTAATTATGTAGAACAATTCTTTAGTAGCTTTGCTATTGATCAATGATGGGCCCACAGAAAACAATTGCTCTCATAATCAATAGAAGCAGCTGTTGTTTTTGTGGTGAATTACTTCAGCTGCACTTGAGACATTTTCTTTGTTGCTTTTATGATTTCAATGTGTTGGTACAATAATGGCAACACAAGCAGCTTCAAGACGCTTACAGAGGTTGGGATTCTGAGTGTCGTCATGGCAACAGACCACCAAACAGATCCCTCATCGCAACTCAAAGGTCATGCTAACGTTAGGTGATATCATGACAAGCCTTTAAGTCACTGGTATGAAGGGAATTTGGCTTTTCTGAGACCGAAAAGTACTCTCAGCCTTTCAGACCGGCTGTGTAGAACGTTCCTCTTTAAGGTTTGTACCAGCATCAGTTAGATAAACAACACTTTACAGAGAGAGAGAGAGAGAGAGGGAGAGGGAGAGAGGGGGAGAGGGAGAGAGAGAGGGAGTGGGAGAGGGGGGGGGGGGGAGGACGAGAGAGAGAGAGAGAGAGAGAGAGAGATGGGGGGGGGGGGGGTAGTGGGGTAAGGCCTGAGGTGGTACAGCACAGAGGACAAGGCTCACCCCGGTGGAACGGGACCGGGTCTTAAATGGCCCCGGTCCGGGTTCTATTCCCGTCAGCGCTGAATAAGGGGGTTTTGTGGCGAGGGCGCAGCTTTACCCCGGAGTGTGTTCTGGGTTCTGGTAACGCACAACGTCTGAACACCCCCCTCCCCTGCTGGTCCGGTGAACAGCCCTCCCACCCCAGACCTGAAGACACGTACCACGCGATGGTTAATAGTTCCCTTCTTTATTTTTTCAAGAGTCCATTTATTTACACATTTTTACACCGCTGTCTCTTTTCTATTCTCTGTTTTACATTCAACAGTTTTTTTATATTTATTTGACCCTGCATTTAGATATACGGTTTACATTTGGCACAAGATGTCTTTTTCTTTTCTTTTTGAACAACAACTGGTAACGCACATTGACCTTTTTAGAGAGAGGCGATCAAACAAATAAACACATACAAAATAAATAGTGTGACGTGGAAGTGTGTGAATGTTGCCCTCTTTGAAACGACGCCCCCCCCCCCCCCCCCCACCCCCCCCCCCCCCCCCCCCCCCCCCCCCCCCCAGAAGGAAACAGCCTGCTGTGCATCCAGCAGGTGACTTCGGCGTGACACATGGTTTGAGTGCTCGGGACACTGGCATTAGAGGAGATCCCCAGACAGCAGCATCGCCTTTGGTGTTGCCAGGATGAGGTCACGGGTGTGACATCATCGTTACCATGACGTTTTAAGTGTGTGTGTGGGGGGGGGGGAATCGAGAGAAGGAGAGAGAAGACGGGCAGTGAGAGAGAAAGAAAGAGAGGGAGGGAGGTGGGGAGGGAGGGAGGTGGGGTTGTAAAAACCCGGCATTGAAAAAAAAAAGAGAAAAAAAGAGGGAGATGGAGGAAACTTCTAAAATAGTCCGAACAAACCCCAAGAGATGGAGTGTCTGCGTGGACATGTCTGATGTGATGCTGACCACACAGGGGCCTCCCTCTGGACCGGGAGGGGAACCCTTACAGCTGCGTTTGAGGCTGCAGAACATCATGTGCACGAGGCCTCTTTTCTGCCTGCTTCTCAGCAGCCTGTCCTCCCCTTACCGTCTGTTTCAGGAGAGCTACGCCCCCGCCAGTAAGGACTGGGGAGGAGGGCTGCAACCATTAGATGATTCATCGATTAGTTGATAGACAGAAGTTTAATCCAACCACATTTTCGATTCGGTTTGATTAAATGGTTAGATAATCTAATCTTTGTTTTTAGAGGGTGGATTAATTAATCATTCAGCCAATATTATTTATACAAATACCAAACATTTGCTGCTTGGTGCTTCAGAAATTCCAGTATTCGGTTCATGGATCATTATGAAATGAATACTTTAGTTTTTCTGGGTAAAGCGAGCAGATGTAAGAGCCAATGAGAACTTCTCGTTACATTAATCGAGTGTGTGTTGGATCATGAGCTGCAGCACAATGGTGGACCAGGAAATGGGAAACGCAGCGGCAACAATATGGTTCCCTGGACGACGGCGGTTCTCCGCCAGGCGCTGAAGGCCGAGTGGAACGCTGGCAGCGGTCAGGCAGAAGCAGCAGCACAAGGAACACATGAAGTCAAACACATAGGACTCAACACTACACGTCCTTCGTCTCACACACACACACACACACACACACACACACACACACACACACAGACACACACACAGACACACACACACACATACACACAGACACACACACACACACATACACACACACACACAGACACACACACAGACACACACACACACACATACACACACACACAGACACACACACACACACACACAGACACACACACAGACGCGAGCGATGAGGAACACCGTGGAACATTCTGACGGTCCGACCTCGGATGCGATCTTTCCTTGGTGGGTCCGGTTCCTCTGAAGCTGCCAGTAGTTTGACGGCGTTGGCACGTTTAGTCACAGCAAAGGAGAGGAACCGGTTCTGGAGGGTTCCATCAGTGCGTTGGGCCCGGAGGGCCGCCATCGGGGGTCCCGGGTTGGGGACCTGGCGGGGTGATCCACGGGGTGATGGGGTTTTGGGATTCTGTCTCTATGAGTCCAGGACTACCTTGATGAGTGTGTGTGTGTGTGTGTGTCTAAGTCTAGGTGTGTGTGTGTACATTCAGCACCCTGTAGAGTTGGACAGGGTGTATCGGTTATCTGTGCGTGTGTGTGTGTATGTATGTGTGTGTGTGTGTCTGCGTGTGCGTGTACGTGCGTGCGTGTGTGTTCCCTCAGTACTCTGTGTAGTTAGAGAGTGTGTGTGTATGTGTGTGTGTGTGTGTGTGTGTATGTATGTATGTGTGTGTGTGTGTGTGTGTGTGTGTGTGTGTGTGTGTGTGTGTGCTCCCTCAGTACCCTGTGTAGTTAGACAGTGTGTGTTGGTGGAGGGTGGGCAGGTGAACCCCCGACCCGGGAGCGGTGAAGCTGTAGGCTGCGTAGGCCACCGCCGAGCCCAGCATGAGGCCGGCCATGTAGGACACTGTCATGGTGTTCCCTGGGGAGGGACACACACACACACACACACACACACACAATCGGACTTAAACAACCAAAAAGTTATACATGGGCAAAATCACACATCACATCACACACACACACCACCCATCATACACACACACACACGCATATCACACACAGATACACAAACCGCACATCACACACACACCACCCATTATACACACACACACGCATATCACACACAGATACACACACACACACCGCACATCACACACACACCATCCATATACACACACACACACGCATGTCACACACACACACCACCCATTATATACACACACACACATCACACACAGATACACACACATACACACACCGCACATCATACACAGACACACACACACACACAAACCACCCATCATATACACACACACACACACACACACCCCATCCGTCATATACACACACACACACACAGACACACACACACACACACACACACAGATACACGCATATCACACACAAATACACACACACACACACACCGCACAGCACACAGACACACACAGACACACCCCACCCGTCCCTCACCGGCCAGCTCCCTCTGCTCGGGGGGCACCTTGCCAGCGGCCAGGATCATGGGCACCGAGCCGAAGTACCCGTTGGTGACGCCCATGAGGAGGGAGAAGAGGCAGGGCCAGGCGGGGTGCGCCAGGGTGGGCGCGCTGGCGGGGTACACGCACATGACGAACAGGGGGATGAAGACCACCCTCAGGGCCGAGAAGAAGAGCAGGCGGCCCCCCGGCCAATCGTAGGGCACCGCCGCCAGGATCTGCGGAGCGCGGGAGGGTCGGTTAGCGACGGTTAGCGTCGGTTTCCGGTTGGTTAGCGCAGTTGGCACCGGTTAGCATCGGCTAGCCCCAGTTAGCATCGGTTGGCACAGTTGACATCGGTTAGTGTGGTTAGCATCGGTTAGCCCCAGTTAGCATCGGTTGGCACAGTTGACATCGGTTAGTGTAGTTGGCATCGGTTAGCCTCAGTTAGTGTTCATTAGCATCAGTTTGCATCGGTTAGCTTTGTTAGCATCGGTTAGTGTAGTTGGCATCGGTTAGCCTCAGTTAGTGTCCGTTAGCATCGGCTAGTGTCTGTTAGAGTTGTTAGCGTTCTGTTAGCGATGGCGGGTTGACCTGTGCATCTGTCAGCGGTAAGACTGTCTGACGGATCGCCCGGACAAAAGGGTTTGTTTTGAAAGAGGAAAGCTATTTTCTTTCTAAAAGGGGAAGACGAGCGAGAGCTAATAGCGTTTCCATGTCTAGTGCAGCACGAGGAGGGGGGGAGAGGAGGGGAGGAGGGGGGGAGAGGAGGGGAGGAGGGGGGGAGAGGAGGGGAGGAGGGGAGGAGGGGAGGAGGGGGGGGAGGAGGGGAGGAGGAGGGGAGGGGAGGAGGGGAGGAGGGGAGGAGGGGGGGAGAGGAAGGGGGAGGAAGGGAGGAGGGGGGGGAGAGGAAGGGGGAGGAAGGGAGGAGGGGGAGGGGGAGGGAGGCGGTATGAACTTCTGCTGCTTAAGGGCCCCAAAGCTCAGCTTGTGTTGAAGTTTCTTTCTAAAGTTTGGTTCCTATAGGAGACTCCTATAAGGCGTCTCCTTTGGTTTGATTTACATGCGGGTGAATAAATAGTTCCTCAGGCACATCTGAGCTCTCCTGCTCAACTAACCTCGCTTCTTTCTGTCTCTGCATTTCTAATCTCTCCTTAACTAGCAAAGAAAAAAGGTGAAATTTGCAGCAAGGATTCGCTTCTGGATTGCAAAGTACGTGGCGTTCAAATAGTGTGCCCCCCCCCCCCACCCCCACCCCCCACTGCTTTCCTTCATTACATCTCAAGGTCAAGCGCTCCATCCTCTGCAGAGCGTAGCCAGCGTTCGCCAGAGGAAGCCATAATGTGCGCTTGTTCCCTTTCTGCGGTGGCTCTTGTGACTGACACACCGTCTGCTCGTCCTGTACGTCAGGAACTCCCCCACAAGGCATTCTGGGAACGACTCTATGCGCGCCGAATCTTAACGTCGGCAGAGGCGAGCGAGAGAAGACGTTGCCAAGGACAACAGCGATCCTCAGTTCCCAGCGTGCGTCTTCATGTATTTTGTTAACGCCCCCGCGGCCACAGAGAATGTCACCCCCCCCTCAGGATAACTCGTTTTAGGGACCCCACTGCAGCACAACAACATGGCTACTGTGGGATGAACTCCCATTGGAAGCAAGACTCTCTCACCAATACAGAGCATGGCCTTTTACCCCAGTCGAGAGGTTGTGGGTTCGAAACCCCCAGTGGCTGCAAGTCCCCCGGTAGGCGCCCTGAGCAAGAGGCCTAAGCGCCGCCTGCTCATGAGATGACGTGTGTCTAAAACCGCCGTAGCTCTGGATGAAAGCGTCGGCTAAATGTCCCCCCCGCCCCCGTCCAACCACACCGCTGTCCGTGTGTGTTCCACCCCCCCCCCCCCCCCCCCCCCCCCCCCCCCCCCCCCCCCCCCCCCCCCCCCCCCCCCCCCCCCCCCCCCCCCCCCCCCCCCCACCCCCCCCCCCCCCCCCCCCCCCCCCCCCCCCCCCCCCCCCCCCCCCCCCCCTCCGTGGACATTACTCATGTTGTGATAATCACATTTTACTGGAACACTTTTGCTTGTTTTGAACACTGTGACGTCTGTCCGGCACCCTCTGCACCCCTCACCGTCCCTGGCAGCAGGGACGGTGCTCCTCCACCCCCCTCTCAGTCTGTCACCCTCTGCACCCCCTCCCCGTCCCTGGCAGCAGGGACGGTGCTCCTCCACCCCCCCTCTCAGTCTGTCACCCTCTGCACCCCTCCCCGTCCCTGGCAGCAGGGACGGTGCTCCTCCACCCCCCTCTCAGTCTGTCTGTCACCCTCTGCACCCCTCCCCGTCCCTGGCAGCAGGGACGGTGCTCCTCCACCCTCCTCTCAGTCTGTCACCCTCTGCACCCCTCCCGTCCCTGGCAGCAGGGACGGTGCTCCTCCACCTCCACCCTCCTCTCAGTCTGTCACCCTCTGCACCCCTCCCCGTCCCTGGCAGCAGGGACGGTGCTCCTCCACCCCCCTCTCAGTCTGTCACCCTCTGCACTCCTCCCCGTCCCTCCCTCCCCGTCCCTGGCAGCAGGGACGGTGCTCCTCCACCCTCCTCTCAGTCTGTCACCCTCTGCACCCCTCCCCGTCCCTGGCAGCAGGGACGGTGCTCCTCCACCCCCCTCTCAGTCTGTCACCCTCTGCACCCCTCCCGTCCCTGGCAGCAGGGACGGTGCTCCTCCACCCCCCCTCTCAGTCTGTCACCCTCTGCACCCCTCCCCGTCCCTGGCAGCAGGGACGGTGCTCCTCCACCCCCTCTCAGTCTGTCACCCTCTGCACCCCTCCCCGTCCCTGGCAGCAGGGACGGTGCTCCTCCACCCCCCTCTCAGTCTGTCACCCTCTGCACCCCTCCCCGTCCCTGGCAGCAGGGACGGTGCTCCTCCACCCCCCTCTCAGTCTGTCACCCTCTGCACCCTCCCCGTCCCTGGCAGCAGGGACGGTGCTCCTCCACCCCCCTCTCAGTCTGTCACCCTCTGCACCCCTCCCCGTCCCTGGCAGCAGGGACGGTGCTCCTCCACCCCCCTCTCAGTCTGTCACCCTCTGCACCCCTCCCCGTCCCTGGCAGCAGGGACGGTGCTCCTCCACCCCCCTCTCAGTCTGTCACCCTCTGCACCCCTCCCCGTCCCTGGCAGCAGGGACGGTGCTCCTCCACCCCCCTCTCAGTCTGTCACCCTCTGCACCCCTCCCCGTCCCTGGCAGCAGGGAGCCCTCGCTCTGCGCTCCTTCTCCAGGTTCCCTCCTCGGTCATTAACGGAGTCTTCCTGGCCCGTTAGGGTGCTCAGGGTTAGGGGGGTGTCACAGAACGTGGCCTCTGAACCCCTTAACTGTAATCAAGGGGCGATGCAAATCACTGGGCCTTGACTTCCCGGTAAATGGTACGCAGAAGGCGTCCTGTCCCGTAACCACGGCAACGGTCGGGGCTGCAGCCTCACCTTGCCCACGAAGTCGGACATGTTGAAGGTGGCCATTATGAGGATGGGCAGCCACTCCCCCAGCGTGGCGTTCCTGATCTCCGA
>JACYXH010000366.1:0-112500 GCA_026745465.1 Lota lota
GTACTTTGCATGTGTTTTTTTAACAATGTGTGCGTGCATATATGCGATATGTGTCTGAATATACTTTATGTAATTTGCGTGTGTCTCTTAACAGTATGTGTGTGTGTCTGTGATAATGTGTCTGAATGCACTTCATGTACTTTGTGTGTGTTTCTTAACTCTATGTGTGTGTGTGTGTGTGTGTGTGTGATTATGAGTCTGTGAATGTACTTTATGTACTCATCTTGTGCTTCGTACCAAGGTCATGGTCTCCTGGGGCAATGGATAACACTTTCAACGACCTGCGCTACATCTGGGGCGGCTTCGCCTATCTGCAGGACATGATGGACTCTGGCGTCGCGCTCGCGCGCACGCCAGCAAGCCCCTCTTCGGCGTGTACGCACAGCAGATGCCCTACCCCTGCTACGTCAATGACGGGTGAGTGCCACGAAAAGGAAAAGGAAATCAAAGCACTTTTGTACTCGGGGAGAGGAGGGCTCGCGCGGGGGAGTCGAATTCCAATTCGCTTTGTCCACCGGGCGCCATTTTGAGTTGTGGTCTTATCTGCTAGTTAGGGGGGCCCCCTTTATTTTCATATTTCCCTGTGGAAATGTTTACGCAACCTAGTTTTTTTGGTCTTTTCAGTATTTGTTTTATGTCATCCCCGTCATAAAGGAAGTAAATAACAGCAACACAAACTCTCACTCTTGATTTAATTTTTTATTTTACAGCGCTAGTAGCCAAACACAAATCGAAGCAGAAGCAAAGGAGAGAGGAAAAGCGAAAACGCAATGAAAAGATCGGAAGATTAAGAGTAAAACAAACAATATTGATCTCGCTCCAACTACAGGAAGTCCCAGCATGTTTGAAGCACTCTAAATTATTAAAGATTAACATCTCAGAATGTGCGTGCCTTTTCCTTAGACAAATAATAATGGTGTTCAATGTCTATTGTCTCAGTTTTGCCAAGGCACCTCTGTCATCAATACTGCTGTCTTGCTACGGGGTCATCAGGGTCACATGGTACTCCACCAATCCCCCTCCCCACCACCAGGGGACAGAACCAGGCCCCAGCACACTAGTAACCGCAGCAAAAGGCAGGCCTAGCCAAGAGCTAGTGCACTCTCCCTGCAGCATTGTGATGGCCATTAATTAAATAAATGCTGAGCTCCGAACGAACTAACCCCCCCCCCCCCCCCCTCACACACACACACAAGAACGCAATGCGATACTCAACAGGTCAAATATATATATATTTATATAACATAACATGTCAACTTAACATTGTGCAAACAAGTAGAGGAAGCAAAAGAATGGTTTCCACTTGTATTGCCCACAACCTGTGTGTGCGTGTGCGTGTGCGTGTGCGTGTGTGTGTGTGTTGAGTTGAATATGCGTGGTGCTTTTAACCGGTAATGGAGCCCTACCTTCCAAGTACGCCGTTGCCATGGAGACATTAGCCAGCAAGAACACATTGTTGGCATTCGGCACGCATTGACAGTAATGGCTTTATTGATTTGTCCCCCTAACATCATTACTTCTCTATAAATAATCCTCCGCTGGGCCGTGATAAGTGTGTTGTTTCACGCTTCAGTCGAGCTCCCAGAGCGCGAGAGAGAAAGCACGGAGTCATGTGTGTTTCGTTTTGGGTGGATCGCGTTGAACTGATTACTTATTGTGTGTGTGACGTTACAAGATATACCGTGTATTCATTTTTTGTTCCCAAGCCGCAGGACTTCTCAGAAAATCGGCTAGTGTGGTCTGTATGTGGGAATGTGGGTGAGGTGAGTGATGGAACATGCATGGGAATATTACATGTGACCCTATAGCACGCCATCTCTGAAAATGTCGACAAAGTCCCCGTGTTCCTGAGTTGTTTTTGATGACTTCTCATTTTTCAATGTAATATAACAGTAGTAGTCATATGAATAACAATGGTATTTGTAATAATTTGAAACAATGAAAAACGTACACATGACGGCACGTCTCATCTCCCAATGCTGCCGCGTCTCTTTCCCGTAAAGAACAAATGAATAATTACAGAAGATAAATGGCGCCCATAAAGGAATTTCCCCAGGTCCCCCCAGCATTTACTCTCTCGCCCGCCCGCTCCATTTTGGCCTCGCGCTAAATTATTAACACTTGAAAACCGCTATTCCATTCATAAATAATTAAGAGCAGAATCAGACAAAGAAGGATGTAGTAAAAAAAATAAAAAATCTAATCATGGGGTGGGTGGGGGGGGGGGGGGTGGGGGGGGGGGGGGGGGGGGGGGGGGGGGGGGGGGGGGGGGGTTAGTGTGGGCCAGACAGTCTAGGTAATTATTTTGTATCTGGGATTGGGTTGTGTAGCAGAGAGCATTCATTGCGTTTAGGATGGACATGATTTGCAATGTGCCTTTTTGTCTGAAACTTTGGGAGAGGCTCTGTTCTGACTTAAAAAGGTCCCATTGACTTCCATCAATAAAATATACACACTCAAATCGTAAATAATGCATGGTTACGATGAATATAACTCAACAGTGAAATCCAAAATAGGTAGTACAACATGAATGCTGCCTACTTTTCACCTGATATATGATATATACCTGTAAGAATATAGGTCACCCAGTATACAGGGAAGACAACACGTATGTGCATGTAACACAATGTATTCTGTAGTTTCCTCAAGCAATTACACACACACACACACACACACACACACACACACACACACACACACACACACACACACACACACACACACACACACACACACACACACACACACACACACACACACACACACACACACACACACACACACACACACTTCTCTCTTGCAGCCTATATAGCGGTCTATTGCCCTCATTTTGCGCCGGTTGTAAGTAGACAATTTCCACTGAGCAACAACAACAAACTTGAGCACAGCCTCACAACCTGTTCCGTGCTTTATTTCTTTGTTTTTCATCGCTCACCTGGGCCTTTTTATTTTTCTTTCGTCCACAACACACAGCCCGTGACCTACTCCCTGCCTTCCAGGGGCCTCTCCGGCCTCAGTTGACCCCTGTTGGCGTTTTCCCAACAAACCCAAAAGATAAGCAAAGTGCGGCAGCTTCTTCGCTGTCATCGCACGCCGCAATCGCCACGTCGTTTGGAGATGACGGCTGCCGATAAGATCGTGACCCTGCCTTCGGTGCTGTGCATTTTTATTTATACATACAGTATATGTTTTCCTTCTTCTTCTTCTGATGCCGATAGGAAGATCAAGCTGTTCTATTGGTTGGCCCCTGGCCTCGCTTGAATCAGGCAGGCATCTTTTCTTGTGCCCAGTGAGACCGGAGGCCACACAATCACACAACGCACATCGTCATCTTTGGGCGATGTATCCGTTTGGATAATAAGACGCAGCTTTTTTCCCCCAAGCGTTTCTGGAATGACCTATGATAAACGATATCCTATTCCCTAATTCTTTGATACGCTGAAAAAGGTAAACTAGGATAGTATCCCCCATGATAAACTATGGTTTTATTACATGTAGTTCATCATCGTAACCTTCCCCACGTACGACCGCTAAGGGTTTTGTGTGTCTATGGCGATCGCTCTACTCATCAGTCTGGCAAATGCCGTGCTTTTCATTCTGTGTGCCGTCGTTCGTACATTTAGCAGCCATTCTACTTCCCCCTGCTGTGCAAGGCATTATGTTTTATGCATAATAGATGGTGTTCTATTATAGATGGCGCTCTACTATCGAGGACTCTCACACCACATGGTCTCGGTGTCACACTCTTTCACGGTTGACGATTGCATTTGCACATTTGCCAATGCTGATTTCAATGCTAGCAAGCACTTAAAACGTTAATCTATAAAAGAAAATGCCATAGCGTGTAAAGGGGGGTTAATGGTAACACACTGATACAATCGGATTAGTTCGCAGGTTCACGTTCTGAAATGCTAATATGAAACACAAAAGCATAAAGAAACTGCTGCTTTATTAGCCACTATATTATTGCTACTATTATTTCCAATATTGAAGCCACCAGGAGGCCAAACAATGGAGCGATTTACCTCAGAACGAGATGAGGCCGATTTGTTGACCAAGAATGAAATGACACTGATCTCCACCAGGGGGGATCTCTCCTCCAATATCTCTTGATGTAGTTAGAAGTCACAAGGCCCCTCCCCCCATCCCCTTCCCCTAAATTTAGGTCACAGTTTGCCAGTGTGTAACTGGATCGGCGAGACGAGAGCGCCGCGAGGAGTCCTATTACTTAAGCACCTTTTGATCGATCAGGGGAATGTATAATTCAAGAGCATCTGCCAGGGGCAAGGTTGTCAGTGTCAGACGTGGTGTGCATGACGGATATGTAAACCTCCCCACCGCCGTTTTCCCGGTGTGATGAGTCACTGGGAGTTAACTCTCACAACAGACGCAAATCAGCCATTCAAACGACAGGGAGACATTAAGCGATGGGGTTCGGGGTTGGTGGGGGGGGGGGGCGTTTGGACTGGCGTCTGCGACGGCCATATTTACCATTCAATTTGGAAGATAATTGGTACCTCGGGGCGCCGTTGTGAAATTTAGATGAAGAAGAAAAAGAGAAAGGCTGCAACATTGAGCTAATGGCCCCAGAGTTATCTATACAATGTGTTTTGTCAGTTGGTTTTTATTCACCACTTTGGTTAACGCCGGGCAAATTTAAGGGGGGGGGGGGGGGGGGGGGGGGTTAATGGAGTTTTTCTTGTAAAATGCAATGTGTTTGTCAGTCGGTTTTTATTCACAACTTTCTTTTGGTGGTATTAATGAGTGCTTCCAAGTTTGGGTTGTTGGAGAGAGCAAGTGAGCGTTGAGTTAAAGTCCTCTTAAACGATTCGACGCTAACCAATCCATCCCTGTGGCTAACCGAGCTTCCCGGCGAAGGTCCCTATCTATCCCACGAGGTCGGCTGGAAGTGTTCTCGAAAAATCAATGATCCCTTCTTGTTAGCTCTCGTATGTCCCCCATGAACTTCCTGTCTGACTCGGTGGGGCAAGATGTCATTGCCTTTTTTGTTTGCGTTGCCCTTTAAACGCTTTCTATAATCCGGTAATTTATAGGGCTTAAGGCTTTCATTCAACGCTCATGGGTCGTGCAAAGGACTTTTGCTCTGTGAAGAATATGAATGATAAAGAAATAGAACGTCAGTTCAAATGATTTGGTCGCAGAGCTGATTAAAGAATAAAAAGTATATATTGTGGAATGTCCTCCTTTTATCCTTATGAAAAAACAATGAGCAATGCGTTGTCTTTGCAAAAACAATCCGCTTGTAAATGGTTATACAGTGTAATATGAAATATCCGCAAATATAATTGAATGTAAATGTAGGCCTATATGAGGTCTTTTTCATGACATAGGTTTTCAGAGCTAAGCATAATTGTGCTGGTTTCCGCATGCCCACTTAGTTTTCCTTGCACGCATTCCCGCATTGTGCTAAGGAGTGCTTCCCTTGCATTACAGCTGCCAGTTTCGCTGGGTTCCGAAGCAAAACTAATATGGATAAATCCATACTTTGTCAGAATCCATTTGCTATCCCCCCCCCCCCCCCCCCCCCCCCCCCCCCACCCCTTTCACTCTCTAATAAAACAAAGGTAGCACTTTGGCACACGGCCGCAGCAAGAGATATTGACATGGCATTTTGATGACTTTATGAAAGCAAGCTTAATATTGCCTTATTGTTTTGTAACCGCATCCTGCCATACATCATCTCTGCCACCCCGGTGTGCACTAAATGGCTTGATGGGAGCTGATACACAAGATTCATGAAGGTTCGCACGGAGTGAGCAGAAAAGAAAAGCCTCGGTGACATTGAATCGAAGGGGGGGAAATGTAATAGTCTTTGAGCCCTGATTGAAAATCTCTGGAGCTTTTCCCTACCCAACAAGACAATTACTCAGGCATGGAGGCTGCTGAAGTTGTTTTGCCGCTTCCCTTATTTAACCATATTTTGTTACACCGGAGCGACAAATGTGAGGCAAGGACGATGGAGCACCGACAGAAAAACATTTTTAAAACTGGTCCAGCACAGATCTCCCTATTATTGATGGACCTTTTCTGCAAAATGTCTCTGAACTTTCCCTAGAGCATTGGGAATTTCAAAACAGAAAGAGCTTCTATAAACACAGAGGCCTCTGACCCTGTTCCTCGTCCGGGTCAGGACCTGAAGGTCAACCGACATGACCCGGGCTGACCCGCGCTCCAACCGCTCTCCCCTGACCCGCGCTCCAACCGCTCTCCCCTGACCCGCGCTCCAACCGCTCTCCCCTGACCCGCGCTCCAATCGGGAGCATGGGCGTCACCACGCCCGTGTTCGTTGCTCTGCCCTCAACCCGGGTCATGTCGGGACCTGAACCTACATGACCCGGGCTGACCCGCGCTCCCAATCTCTCTCTCTCTCACACCGACCTGCAGCTTCATCGGGAGCATCGGCGTCACCTTGCCCATGTTCTTCGTGCTGGCGTTCACCTATAGCGTGTGCATGACCGTCAAAAGCCTGGTTCTGGAGAAAGAGCTGGGCCTCAAAGAGGTTCTGCGGGCCGCGGGCGTGCCCAACAGCGCCCTGTGGTGCGCCTGGTTCACGGAGAACATGGCGCTGCTGCTGGTGCCCTGCGTGCTGCTGAGCGTCATGCTGAAGGTCAGTAACGGGAGGGAGCCGTCCCGGCGTAGCGAGAACCCAACCACAAAGCACCCGCTTAGGCCGAGCACGGCGCAGGGAGGAAGCGCGCTTAGCGTAGCACAGCTCAGCGTTACAAATCCCAGGCTTAGCATGGCGTGACGCGTCGCGAAAGCACAGAGCTGAGGTGGATTGTTGATAGGATGGGGAGTGATGGTTTCTGAATCGAAAGGGTAGGGGGGTGTGTGTGTGTGTGTGTGTGTGTGTGTGTGTGTGTGTGTGTGTGTGCGCGCGTGTGTGTGTGATGAATGCACGACTTATCACTGTCAGAACTAGTTTAGTCAGACAAAATATGTGAATAAAAAGACAGGTGTTTTTGTTTAACTCAATGTCCCATCAAGAATATGTAATGGAGAGCAAAGGTATTATGAGAAGGGTCTTAGAACAGAACACTGTTGGCTGTCAAATCAATTTTAAATGGCTTCAACAATGCTCATACATCAGTTGGCTTTGGGCTTTCCAGCCCACATATGCTTCTTAAACAAGGCAACAGACTGCACTTCTAGATATGTAGAAGCTAGATACTTTAGAGACTCTTTGTTTAATATTGGCATGTGTACTTTTCTACCGAGAACTACCTTAAACCACAGCTCCTTTGCATATAGGGGCAGGACATTGTTAGTGAACAACCAAGGCATCAGGCTTATCATTATCTCTCAGGACACGGAGGTCAGGAAAGTGGGCGTGCTTTGTGTTTTGGTTTGTTGCTCTAAATAATCAAATAGTCATAATTTTTTATAATCATTTTTAAAGAGCACCCAATCATTTAAAAATCAAATCTCCGCTCTGGTTAATCATTGTATTTCTAATTTGAGCCAATTTGAATTAGAATGGCAAAATGGCAATTACAATAGCCTGTGTTTAACCAGATAATGTGTGTGGGATAAAAGAAAAAGTGTGTTTGGTGGCCCTTTAACTGGAAAATTCAAATCCACAATGACCTCTGCATCACTACATCAAATTAAATTAAGATCACCTGTTTGCATTCGGTGTTTGTGCTCTCCTTGTATAAACACCAGGAGCAACAAACGTTCTAAATAGTTAATTAAGCTCATTGAAATACTTACTTTAGCATACCACCAATAGCAAGCAAATGCAATGCATTCAAACTAGGACATCCTCTATATTATTGTGGGTGACCTACAACATCAAACAAATATTGAACGATAGTCTGCAACATTGTATGGTTTTACAGTCTGTTCAGGATTTATAGGTTTCATTTATAAGATTCATTGTGCAAGAATTATGGAACACTAGCCCTCACCTCAACTCTAACTATTTGAATCTTCATCGTGAATACATCACATCTTACATTTATAAAAAAAAAAAAAAACATACTTTCCAGTACTACAGAAGGTATATTTGTGTGGAAATTGTACTCAGTTATATTCGTAAATGCTTTTGGTAGTCAAAAACAACCCCCCAAAAAGTAAAATGTGAACAGCTGGGCAGAATGTAATATCCCATCAGCCTAATATGTTTGCAAGCCGTCTACAATGTGTAAACATTAATAACAATGAATTGAGTTAGTCGGCAGCCTTGCAGGAACAAACCTCATGGCGTGATGTGTGTTCAAATAGGAGGCTCGTTCTAAATGATAATTTCACAGTCGTTTTCGGCACATTAATAATAGAATCTAATCATGCGCTGATTATCTGGAAGTTTTCATCATGGTTGGGTTAGACGTTCAGAGATGGCGTTGTCGCTTAGTGTTGTGTTTATGTTCTTCTGCAAGGTGCATTAAAAAAAGTATTTTGTCATTCGCCTGTGTCTAAAAGGGAGTTAACATATCGAACAGAACAGGAATCCGTCTTCCATTGATCATCAGCTTTATTTTCCCATGCATGAATCCCATTGATTTGACAACACATTGTACTCATGTAATGCTGCTCTAACAACATGTTGAGTCCTTTGAAAGGGACATGCACATCGACTCCTGAGCCTGAATGCGAGTGGCCCCATGGTTGGGGACCATTGGTGGTCCTTGAACAAATAAATGTATAAATGCATGACTTCAATCGATTTTGTATTAAAAAAAATTATCCCGGCATTCCACATCGTTGGCCTTTCCCCCTAATTTTCCCCGAACGTGTTCTCTGATCTCCATCTCCAATCACGATTGTTTAAACGGCGCGCCCTCTCTTGCTTCTCCTCTTTTATTTGCTGCCTTGCATCCTTTGCCTCCTTCTCCTGGTTCGTTCGTTCGTTCTTTCTTTATTCCGTTCTCTCTTTCTCTTTATTTCATTCTTTCTTTCTCTCTCTCTTTGTTTCGTTCACTCTTTCTCTCTTCCGTTGTTTCGTTCTCTCTTTCTTTCCTTCGTTCCCCTCCTCTCTGCGCCTCCCCCAGGTTCCTCCGCTCGCTGGCCAGCTCCCTGCCTCTGTTCATGACCCTGGCCTGGATCTTCTCCGTGGCCCTGATAGTGAAGGGCATCGTGCAGGAGAAGGAAGCGCGCCTCAAGGAGACGATGCGCATCATGGGGCTGAGGACCTCCATACACTGGCTCACCTGGGCCGTCTCCAGCATGCTTCCGCTGGCCGTCAGCGCCGCTTTGCTCTCAGCCATCCTTAAGGTGATCCCATTGGCGCCTGTGATTTTTGACAACGCAACGCTTTTATTGTGGAGGTTCAACGGTGGTGAATTTATAAAAATAGAGATAATTGTAGCAGGCAGGATAGTGTAATGGCTATAGGGGGTTTCATCCCAGAAGAAATGTACTGGGTTCGATCCCCGATGTCTGCAGCATACCTGCGGACATTAGGATCCAGAAATCGCTGTTGCTTTGGATAAAAGTGTCTCCTACATGACTAAAGTGTAAAAAGTAGATTTCAGAGACCAAGCATTCAGTTATATAGAATTGTCCACAAACTACAGGACAACTACTGAGTTGATTCAACTTATTCCCCCACCCCCCTCCAAAATGTAAAGTGTTGTTTTCCTCCCCTAAAAAAAACCCAGCGCACACACTCCCTCGACGCCACCTGTTTCTACCGAATCACTCGCCAATCCCAAAAAATCAACCCAATCTCCCACTCCTATCTCCCTTTCCTCCCGCTCGTCTCTCGCCCCGTCGGCGCGCGGCTGTTACGGTGAATCCCGACCCGCGCTGTGTCCTGTTCCACGTGTTCTGTAACCCCCTTTTGTACCCCCCACCCCAGTACGGCAGCGTGCTGTTCTACAGCGACCCCACGCTGGTGTTCGTGTTCCTGCTGGCGTTCTGCACGGCCACCGTCACCCAGTGCTTCCTCATCAGCGTCTTCTTCTCCAAGGCCAACCTGGCGGCGGCGTGCGGCGGCCTGCTCTACTTTGTGCTCTACCTGCCCTACGTGCTGTGCTACACCTGGAAGGACACCATGCGCTTCGGCGCCAAGGTGGCCGTGGTGAGTAGACGTCGACCGAAGGGGGCCGGCGGACTCTCGCGCCGGCGAGCGTTTTACTCCTTGGGAGTTGACGTGAGCGTTACTAGGGGGTGGTCGTTGTTTACGCGCTTTGTTCCGTGACAGCGGATTGGTTGTCGACTAGTCCCAACACAGTGGGATGCGTGGCGGCACCATTCTGTGTTTATGGTGTTAGGGCTTCAGCTCGACACGTGTTCGTCTTCCGTTGTGCCGTGGATTAAACTAGAATGACCGTAAGCAGCTATTTAGGGCAACGACTGCTGTATTGAGTCCGGACGATAATCAGCTCATCTGACCGATTTTAGATGATCTTATTTTTCCCGTCTACGGTGGAACCATATCGTGTCTTCTTCTTTCTTGGTCATTGAAATTCCCCGTCACAACGTAGTTCATTTAATGTGTTGCTTGAACTTAATCACAGTAAATTAATTGCAATTCAATGCAGCATTGGACCCGTTCTACAATTCTTTTCCAATATATTACTCTAGAGTTGGTGGGGACAAACGAGGGAAAGATATACGAAAAAATGGGTTAAATTGAAAGGAAACAACACACAAGAACAATCCCTGAAGAAAGTTTGTATCCTATCCATCCTCCTATCCTGTTAACAAAAGGAGTGGATGGTGGGCCAGGAAAAAAAAGATAAATAGTGCACTATTGCTCAACTTTCAGCGTACCCTTTCTAAGTGACCTTTCCAGGGGGGCCCGGATCATTTGTCGTCCCCGGCTGTCCTTTTCCGCCGACAGAGAAACAGGAAATCTTTAATCTTCATTGCCATGCATGTAGCCTCATCTTCCTAGCCAACTACTTCTAGAATGCAAGTGGTTTTTCTGTTTTGCAAATTTAAATTTGCTGTATGGTACTCCGGGCATCTGGGCATGTCCGGTCATGTTCTAGCCCCACCCACCTCTACCACCTCTCACATCTTCAATCATGTTTTTTTTTTCTTCCTGTTTCGTCTGTCCCTACCCGTCCACCTCTCAAACTAAAAGCATAACTCCAGGCTGAAACTCTTTGCCTCTGCAGCCTCATGGGTCTAGCCTAAATGATTAAATTGCTTCCATCCATGGGGTGATGATGGATGTATTTGTCTTCCGCTTGGCTATTTCAAATCAGCATCCATCCCTCTCTCTTTCTCTCTCTGTCCTCTCTCTCTCTCTGTCTCTGTCTCTCTCTATCTCTCTGTCGCTCTCTCTGTCCTCTCTCGCTCTCACTCTCGCTCTCTGTCTCTCTCTCTCTCTGTATCGGTCTCTCTCTCTGTCTCTGTCTCTCTTTATCTCTCTTTCTCGCTGTCCACTCTCTTTCTCTCTCTGTCTCTCTCTGTTCTCTGTCTGTGTCTGTCTGTCTCTGTCGCCGTCTCTGTCTCTGTCTCTCTCTGTCTCTCTCCTTCTTTTAATAACCACTGTGGTTTCTCTTAACATTTTAATCTCAACACTTCCTACACAAACTCCCCACTGCATCGGCTTCCCCTTTTGGCTGCATTAAATATTCTCTCTAGATTGATAGGCTAGCACTCTAATTAGCATGAACAATGTTTCCCTGACCAAGCAGCGCTTTCCAACTCATCGCTACGCTTAATTTGGGGAGAGGGGAAGCATACAGCTCAGATGGATCTGTGAGCTACTGAGGCACATACATCTCTCCCATGCTCTCCTTGATAATCAAGCCATGAAAACTCACATTTATAAAAGAAAAGGAGAAAAGTTTTGGATAACTGAACTGAACCACTGAAGTTGATTATTCATGTAAGTGTTGCCCCATGAATAAGGAACATAGTACCAATACACTGCTTATACCCTACAGTTGGACACACATAACACGTATCAAATATATGTAACACCAAATGTATGGTATTTTTCCCTTTACTTTTGCTCCTCCATGAGTATGTGCTACAAACTTTAAACAAGTTTCTTCTGAGGTCTGCAGACACAGCCAGAGCCTTCACCTCGGAGGCAAGCAAGCTTCAAATTGCGCCCGTAACACGTTGTCAGGGGGTCTAGATGGAGTGTTTTGTCAAGGTCAGAGTGTCACCTCCTGATGTTTGGTCAGGCCTTTCGGCGAGGGGTCAGGAGTGATTCACACACTAGCGCCTGCTGTTTGGCGCTTCTACAGCAGTGGGAAAATACTTGTGCCAGTGGATGGAGACAACTTTGAGATTCCTTAACTTTGCAGCCACTAAGGTTCAAGAATGCCTTGCCCGAGCGAGGCAAAACTAGCTAGGGATTCATGCAAGCAGCATCATCATCATCATAGCGTCGTGGTACGTTAGGCTTTGATCTGCCGTGTATATCAGATAGCATTCATGGCGGCCCTATCATTGCTTCATGGTACATAATGCTAGCTCTCAGCCCTAAGCGTACTCATGCCCTAGCAATGCAAAGCTAACCCAGTAGGCCTGTTTCTGGGGGTGCCATAATTTAATTGTAGCCCATAATACTATCGACTCTCATGCTGCGCCCTAGCAAAGCATACCAAGCTAGTGAATTGTCACGTGGCCCCATCATTGCATCACAGCACACAGCGCGCTGACTCTTGACCCTAACGGCCCGCACTATATGCCCACAGGTATCCCCCCCCCCCCAGCATTGCATCGTAGCACATACCGCTAACTCTCGCCGGCTTCTGTAAACGACTGTGGCATCTGCCTGAGTTAAAATGCTGTGAGCAAATGAGGGGTGATGAAACAGCTGGCAAGCAGCATGGTGGTGGAGAGCGATAGGTTGGCGGCAGATGCTGTGCCGTCGGGGGGGAGGAGGAGAGAGGAATAGTCTGCCATTTCCTACTGTACAAAACACCCCACCCAATCTTTGTTTGCATCACATGAATTGCATCCCGGTGTTCTCTCTCTCTCTCTCTCTCTCTCTCTCTCTCTCTCTCTCTCTCTCTCTCTCTCTCTCTCTCTCTCTCTCTCTCTCTCTCTCTCTCTCTCTCTCTCTCTCTCTCTCTCTCTCTCTCTCTCTCACTCTCTCTCAAGACGGCCCGCGAGCGACGGCCGTTAGAATCCCAGAGACGAAAAAATCAAATCACCGGCCGTGTGTTTGTGCCCCCCAGAGCCTGCTGTCGTGCGTGGCCTTCGGCTACGGCTGCGAGAACCTCTCCCAGTACGAGGAGCAGGGCGTGGGCATCCAGTGGTCCAACATCGCCGAAAGTCCGGAGGAAGGGACGCGCTACAGCTTCCTGGTGTCCATCATCATGATGCTGCTGGACGCGCTGCTGTACTGGACGGCCACCTGCTACATCGAGAACGTCTTCCCAGGTACTGACATAGGTCGTCTGACCGATGCGGTCATCCAGAGAGTCGGGGCCGGTGAACAATCAACGTTTGGGATCGACATTGGAGCAGCTACAAAAACAATTGTTCTAGTGCTGCAGAAACCTAGTTTATAAAAACAAGTGGGCAGAGTAGGAGGAGTAGCAGTGGCAGTATTATTTTCTTTTTTAAATGTAATTACATTTAGTGTATGATCATTATTTCATTATTTTTTTATTTGCTACAATTAAGCGATTACTAATGTTGTTGATGGTTAGACGAGGGAGTCGGGATTGGAGGCCGACGTTAATAAGTACCACGTGTCTGCAATCCCAACAGAGATTTGGGAGATTCCCCTCTTAATATCGTATTCCAATCCGACCATAATTAATACAATTATCGAAGGACCTCTCCGCCAGGCCCCGGGCCCCCGGAGGAGGGGGCCCGGCCCTCGTTGTTCTCCTTATTATTATCATGCCTGTGGTTATGATTCAACTGCGTGTTTGACACTGTGCACCCATAATCGCAGGCCAGTACGGGATCCCCAAGCCGTGGTACTTCCTGTTCAGCAGGTCTTACTGGTGTGGGACCAGTGCGGCCGCGGCCGCCGTCCACCCGGATCTGCTCAAGAACCCCGGGGTCCACAACGGTACATACCGGCCTCAAGGCCGTTCTCTTGTTCTCTCATGTTCTCTCTTATTGTCGTCGTCTGCTGGCGATAAAACGGCCGACAACGGAAACAGGATCCAAAACGAAGCCCTGCCGCCAGCCAATGGCAGATATGTTTGACTGGCAGGTAGAGAAGACTTTCTAACAGTACATTATGGACCCTGAACCGAAAAGAAATTCCGAAACGTGTTTTTATTACTGAATCCTCCACGGGTCAGAGTGGGGGGCGGGGGGCGGGGGCGGGGGGAAACAGAGCTCCTAATTAGTTAGCGGTAGCGTTGGTAATGTCAGGCGGCGGCGGCGTTGTTGCACACTGACGTTAACACCTTAATGGCTGCGCGGGGGCCGATATCAGGGGAGGTGAGGCAGAATGGGAACGAGGTGTCGCTGGGAGAGTTTCTAATGAACATGGGGACGGGGGGGGGGGGGGGGGGGGGGGGAGAGGAGGGCTGGTTACTCCCAGGATTGTGTGGCTGTATTGTATTAACAATGTGGGTAGTGACAGTTTAATGTCACTTTTTAATTCCACAACATTAATTCCCACTAATAACATAATACATGCTGTTTAATCATGTAAGTTAAAAAAAAGTTTAATATGGCCACTAATACTTTATATTTATAAGCCAAAGCCGAACGAAAAGAGATGGGAAACTGTAAACAGTATGTAATTTTTATGAATGAAAGAATGTGCAGTTAAAATATAGAATTTATGATCAGTGATTAAGAGGAGGATTAATTCAATTATATTTATGAGTATAACAACGCAATCATTTTAATTAAAAACGTTTCTATCTCAATGTAACCTCCTACTCTTCATTGAGCTGTCTAGTAATAAGGAGACAGCATTCAAAACATCCATCCGTATAAGTGAATTCATACTGTGTATGTGTCCTTGAAAAGTTAGTTAAAGTACATGGATCTGGTGTCATATGCGCTTAGAAACTGGATGACCTATCGTATTACTCCGCCCTGTTGCTTGCGGAGAATGTTCTGTGTATGAAAGAATGCGTTTCCTTATGTTTCCCCTTGTTCTCTGAAGGTTACCTTGAGAAACCACCGTCCGACATAAAGGCTGGGGTCTCCATTCAGAACCTTGTGAAGATCTACAAGACGGGGAAGAAAGTGGCAGTGGACGGCCTCAGCATAGACTTCTACGAGAACCAGATCACATCTTTCCTAGGTCACAACGGAGCCGGGAAAACCACCACCATGCAAGTCGCGCGAGATTTCTTATTACTCGCCACTCGTTTGTTTGATTGCTTGCTCGCTCTGTGTATCGTCGTCTGTCTTTCCTCTGCCAACCTCGCCTTGCATCCATTTCTCACCAACCGTCTGTTTCATTCGAATGGGTTTGAATCACGCAACCAAGCGCTGAACAAGCAACATGTCATGGTCGTTCAGTTATCCAACGCACCGTCCAGTGTTTCACTGGGATGTATTTTAAATGACATGATGGACTCAAGAAAAACCCTGCGACCCTCGAAGACTACATTCAAGTTAATATTTCTTAACATGACACATACTTTGTCGACTCATCATACTCGGAAGGCTAAACTTTGTGTTACTAGTCAAGCCTCTCTCGAAAAATGGAACGATGTATTTGGAGGGATTATTTGCTGCAACCGGGGTCTCCGTTAACATAAAAGCATAATGGCGATGGGAGGTGTTTTTATGGGACTTCCTCCTCTATATTCCCGCCCCCATAGGTCCATCCTGACCGGACTGTTCCCGCCCACTTCAGGGACCGTCCTCATCCACGGACTGGACATCCACACGGGCATGGATGCCATCCGCAAGCAGCTGGGGATGTGTCCGCAACACAACGTCCTGTTTAACGAGTGAGCCCACCACATTTATGAATCATTTATTTATCATTGGTATGAAATTCCCACTTTAATATTTTGTTACGCTCGGCTATTAAAACAACAACAAAAAACGATTCGGTGGTCACAATGGTGACACAACAACTGTGTCTCAAATGAAGCGTCAACTCTTTTTTTTTTTATGAATATTCATTTTGAGTATCGTGGAGGTGTTTGGGGAGCCTGCTTGGATTCACATCTGGTCCCCACCGGCCAAGAGTGGGGCCGACAAGAGTGTCGTTACAAGTTGGGCACTTGAAGGGGAAGTCGTCCTGCCGCATATAAAGGGCTCCGAAATAAACACGAAGAGCTTCAATCATAACACGTAAAACAAGACATACAGACAGAAAGTGAACACCCTCCCGATCGCCTCGTTAGTGCAACATGAGCGCTTGATGGGTCGGCCATGTCTCCAATCAATCCAGGCCCGTGTTCTCTACCAGTGTGTTGGATGGAGAAGAAAACAGAAAGAAAAGGGCAGAAAACCGCAGCTGTTAAGGCAATCAGCGGGCATTTTTCAGCGCGCGTACAGCGATGATCTTTGCCCATCCATATTCACCACACCGTTGTTACCAGCTTCCTTCGCCGTTTGCATTAAATTAGTAATCATTTTTTTTTTTTTTTACATTTCCTGTCTCCTTCTCCGTCGACCCACTGATGACCTCCACCCCAACGCGTTCGTCCTGGCTCGTAATAATGGGCACCTTCCGCAGATTACGCTCATTAATATTTATCCCGGTACAGAGCGCCCACGTCTGTATTAAGTGTGTGTGTGTGTGTGTGTGTGTGTGGGGGGGGGGGGGGGGGGGGGGGGGGGGGGGTTGGGTTGGTTGGTGGGCTGAAATATTCATGCGCACATGGAGACACTTCAACCCATTCGATTTCTCACAGCAATGCAGTCTTGATGAATGGGAGTGTGTGTGTGGGGGGGGGGGGAGCTAATTCAAGTGAAAACCATTTCCAATCTTTTAAAGTTCAAATGCACATTCAGACCCACCCCTCCCCCATTTATATTGTCCTGCATTTTCGTCATCGTGGGATTTCTAGGTTTTTTTTTATGGGGAGGGGCCGGATATTTGAATGAACCCTTGAGGGGTAAGGGGGGAGAGATGTATTAATGAATCAAGAAAAAGGTTGTCGTCATTGGGGTCTGGCGTTGACCCACGGCAAGACCAGTGGTCCTGGCGAGGTTCCGGCCGAGCAAGGGTTTAGGGCTGACAAATGCTCTCTGTCTCTGTCTCTGTCTCTGTCTCTGTCTCTGTCTATCTCTCTGTCTCTGTCTCTGTCTCTGTCTCTGTCTGTCTGTCTGTCTGTCTGTCTGTCTGTCTGTCTGTCTGTCTGTCTGTCTGTCTGTCTGTCTGTCTCTCTCTGTCTCTGTCTCTGTCTCTGTCTCTGTCTCTGTCTCTGTCTCTGTCTGTGTCTGTGTCGCTCGCCCGGCGACAGGTTGACGGTGGAAGAGCACATCTACTTCTACGCCCGGCTCAAGGGTCTCAGTCGGGCGGAGGTGGACGCGGAGAAGGACCAGATGATCGAGGACGTGGGCCTGCTGCACAAACGCAAGGATCTGGCCAAGAACCTGTCAGGTTTGACACGCACGCACGCACGCACGCACACACACACACGCTCATACGCACACGACACACACGCATACACACACGGGACGCCCCAAGGTGTCTGTGCACGAACGTACCCACGTGTGCACACACACACACACACACACACACACACACACCTGTTGCATGCATATTGCCCCAATATCACATGGGGAAATATCTAATTGTATTCAATATGAAATGGACTTGACAAATCTCGCTCTCCTGCCTGTGTGTGTGTGTGTGTGTGTGTGTGTGTGTGTGTGTACGCTCTTGACCGCACAATGTATCGGAATGTCAGGAGGATGTAATTCACTGTCTGTGGGGACCGCCCCGCTTGATAAATCATCCTCCGTCATGGGTTGCTTATAGTTTTGGGGGGGGGGGGGGGGGGGGAACGCACTGAAATACGACGTCCAAGGTTAATCCGCGCTGACATTTCCGCCATATTAGCACGACACCGGTTGCATTCTGAGCAGCAGCCCTAGCGCAGGGCTTACTGATGGCTGTAGCAGGTGTGGGGGGGAGGGACGGGGGGGACTGGTGTAGTGTAATGCCTGACGTCTGTTATTTTGTCCATGCAGAGGTGCATCAGTAACACCGAAACACACATTTCGTCCGCTTATTACCGGGGATGTGCTGCATATCCCTGTGTGTGTGTGTGTGTGTGTGTGTGTGTGTGTGTGTGTGTGTGTGTGTGTGTGTGTGTGTGTGTGTGTGTGTGTGTGTGTGTGTGTGTGTGTGTGTGTGTGTGTGTGTGTGTGTGTGTGTGTGTGTGTGTGTGTGTGTGTGTTCCATCTGTCCGTGTGTCTGTGTTTCCGGTTGTTTATCGGTTTGTCTGCATCCATTCAACCATCCGTCCATCCATCACTCGGCAAAAAAACGGGATGTTTTCCTGCAATCAGTCTCAGTAGGACATGACGAAAACACCCAGCGCATCCCAGTAATACCTCTATCACCCCCCCCCCCCCCCCCCAGGAGGGATGCAGAGGAAGCTGTCGGTGGCCATCGCCTTCGTCGGGGGCTCCAAAGTCGTGATCCTGGACGAGCCCACAGCAGGGGTGGACCCGTACGCCCGCCGGGGCATCTGGGAGCTGCTGCTAAAGTACAGACAAGGTAGAGTCACCGGCTGGTACGGCCGCAGAACGCTCTGCCGACCCTGTCATCCTCCCATCTCACAGCCTTTAAACGGCCATTGGACCCTGACCGGGACTTTACAAAGAGCTGACGGGATCGGCTGTGGGATCACGTTTTGAACCTGTACGGCTGGACAAAAAAAGAGTGAATGTACGCAGGGTCGAAACATCCACAAACAGTCGTTATGTACAACACGTCGAAACGGGCACACGGTGACTTGACACGTTCTGCGCTGAAAAAGGAAATTGGAGGTGAAAGGTTCGGAAAGAAACAATGTCCTGTTAAGTTTTGGCCCTCTTTCACTTAGATTTTGCGCCAATGTGGCTGTAAACAAGACTCCGACGTTCTAATAACACATTCGCCCAGCAGATGTCTAAATGTTGAATGTGCATTGAGCAGCTTTCCGCCCTCCCGTTGTCATTAGCCAAGCACGCTCTCTAATCGAGGCTTTTCACAGCGATGGGAAGATTCGTCTTGTGTAATGAGGACACCCACACACTAGGCTGTCCTGAAAGGCCTTTTGTGTGGCCTTGCCTTCAACGCCATGACGCATTTCTTTTCTTCTTTCAACCGAATCAAATAGATGATTATTTTCGGGGGGGAATTATGAGGTCCGGTTTCATGGAGGTATCCTGGGAATTGAATGGAGTAGGAGATTAAAACTTTGGTCGTTTTGTAGTCTAGTGAGTTTGATCGCTTTTTAAGCGACAGAATTGGGTTCGTTATTGTCGAGTCTGACCATTGAATGCAATTCTCTATGATACCACATGGGGCAATTCAATGTTTAGTTGAAATGATTGGAAAATCTGAAATAAATGGAACAAAGCATGTAAAACCTGTGAAGGAAATGTCTATTTACCTTCATATTGGCAGGCAGTGAATGCCAATACAATCAATGACAATATTGTTAAATCAATTAGGGGATTCACGTAATTCAACAGTCTGTAACAATGGCCCAGGAATTGTAGCAACACCCAATACTTGATAATAGTGGATTAGACACACACTGACAGCTTCAGGCTGGTCACAGACTAGCTTCTTCTTTAAAACCTTTAAGTGATTACTTCTCAAGGTGCTTGACCTCATCAGAAACCGCATCGGGACCGCGTTCAGTCACATGTCCTGAGGCCTCTTCTCTCTGGCAGGGACAGCCTAAATGTTTCTTATGAAAATGAAGCATGACATTGCCACATTTAAATACAAGGCTTTCCTAACGGATGTCAATATTATTCATGCTGTCTGCATAGTGGAAAGGGGTTTAAAAGGAGAACCAAACACCCAACAGCGTTTGCATTAGATGACTCCCTCTTGAGGGTACGCATGGTATTGCATGCATCACTTCTCATTGTTGGTCACCCGTTGACGAAGAGTGGATGCAACACATCTTGTTGCTTATGGAAACTGAAATCAAGGGGCGTGTACTAAGGAGCCCGCAGCCCTGCTACAGAACCAACACAACCTTTTGGGGGAAGGGGGGGGATACAAAAGTGTGGGCTTAATTACTAAAGAGGAGTAAATGGTAAATCATAGCAACATCTAACATCTTTGTTTAACCGATTAGGTTAAACAGCCGCATTAAATGGGAAAAGAAAGGAAAAGTGTTTCTGTAATTAATTTGTTAATGATGACCTAATACCAAGCATCAGTTATAATTTGGGTTTTTAACCTTTCTTTGATAAAATAGAAGCTTTATTCAAATATTGTATTTAAAAGGTTTCAATAAACCTTAATGACATATGTGACAAATATGTAATTTGAGTAAATTGTAAATATCTTAAATAAGTTTGTTTGGAAGTTGATTGGAAGATTGTATCTTCTAATCAACAATAAATAACTTTAAACTTTAAATTGCCTCCCCTTTAGTTAGGTCATTAAAACATAGTTTAACACATTATCTTTTTAATTGTTTTGCACTACACTCAACGCCATAAATCTGTCATTCTTTGTCGCCTGTTTTCAAATTTGGTGGATATTTCATCACAAAGCTGAAGAACATAATATCCATTGATGCTTGACAACCACCGTCAATTTCATAACTGCCAAAACTGCCCATCTGCCACTGCATATATCAATTTCTCTGTCTCCCAATCTGACAAAAAAGTTGCAAACGCACTCTGCCAATTTACCTGAATCTCTCTCGTCTCAATTTAATATATCACTTCATGCCGCATCGCCCCAGAACACAAAATAAATCAGAATGCCTTTGCGGGCTGTTCCCCTTCCAAACAGACACACATTGGGTTCTTCCTGGCTCAAACATGGTGCTGTGTGTTTTTTATTTACTCCTCGGAAAATCATTGGCTGAGTTTGAGCTAACCACATACAACGAGCCTACTCTGCCAAATCAAACCTCTGGCAAGCCTCACAGTTTAAAGTATAACTTTCTTTTATCTTTTCTTTCTCTCCCCTCACGCTCTCGCTCTCGGAGGGTGGACGTAGTAAGGACAATAAAATAAATATTTATACATTCACATTATTAACAATGGCCCCTCCTAAGTTCCTGGGGACTTTAAAAAATCAGCCATTGACCGTGACACACTTCCAAAGTACGACATTTCCGTGGCCTCCTCCCAGTTCTGTTTCCTTGTTATTCCTCATTGCAGCAAAACGTGTTAATTACTGCTAGCTGAAGCTACGTGACATGTCAGAGTCTCAGCTGTGTTTGATGCCGTTGTCGCGTGCATTCATTCTCGCGTGATTCCACCCGACTTGGTATGGTATGGTAATTGAATTGGAAGACAACAAAACAAAAATGTGATTTCTGTGGCGCACACAAAAAAAAAACCAAAAGAAAGATGTTTTGGAGCTGAACTAGAGATTTGAGTGTGTGTGTGTGCGTGCATTGTGTCGTCTGTGAGTGTCTATGAGGATACGCCTCGGCACTAGAGGAAGGCGGTGGAGTCGGACTACGAGGAGATAAACGATTGCCATGCAGAGGTGGATTGTGACACCGGCCACGCTGGAACAATTTGTGGCGCGGCATCCTTTCTCCACTGTCAAGCCCCTCGCTCATAACACGACAGTACCTCTCAAAACAAACACGGTGCTTAGTGCTCCTGGTTTTGCTCCTATAGTTTGTGTTCTGCTGTTGTTCTGGTATCCGGGCTCAATGTCACAGCCAGTGACATACCGAGAACACACATGGCAGTTACTGACTGCATCATTGTTCTCTTCTGTCTCACCTTAATCTCACTCTCTCTCTCTCTCTCTCTCTCTCTCTCTCTCTCTCTCTCTCTCTCTCTCTCTCTCTCTCTCTCTCTCTCTCTCTCTCTCTCTCTCTCTCTCTCTCTCTCTCTCTCTCTCTCTCTCTCTGCCTCCCCCCTCCTCCCCTCACCCTTCCCCATCCCCCTGTTTTCCTCTCTTTCTCTCTCTACCCATTCCCTCCTCTGCCCATCTCTCTCTGTCTCTCTGTCTCTGTCTCTCTGTCTCTCTGTCTCTCTCTCTCTCTCTCTCTCTGTCTCTCTCTCTCTCTCTCTGTCTGTCTGTCTGTCTGTCTGTCTCTCTCTCTCTCTCTGCCTCCCCCCTCTCTCCCTCCCTCACGCCCTCCTCCCCTCGCCCTTCCCTCCTCCCCTCGCCCTTCCCCATCCCCCTGTTTTCCTCTCTTTCTCTCTCTCTACCCATTCCCTCCTCTGCCCATCCCTCTCTGTCTCTCTGTCTCTCTGTCTCTCTGTCTCTCTGTCTCTCTGTCTCTCTGTCTCTCTGTCTCTCTCTCTCTCTCTCTCTCTCTCTCTCTCTCTCTCTCTCTCTCTCTCTCTCTCTCTCTCTCTCTCTCTCCCCCCACCAAGGCCGCACCATCATCCTGTCCACGCACCACATGGACGAGGCGGACATCCTGGGCGACCGCATCGCCATCATCTCCCACGGCAAGATGCGCTGCTGCGGCTCCTCCCTCTTCCTGAAGAAGTGCTTCGGCAGAGGCTACTACCTGACGCTGGTGCGCGGCGGCGACCAGCAGATGAGCGCGCAGCGCGGACAACCGCACGCCACAGAGGTCAGTGGTCAACTTCCTGCATGCCAACGAAGAATAAGTGCTACAGGACTCGGGTGCCAGTGGTACAAAAACAATTCCGTTATTTCGACCCAGCCGGGACACCGTGAAAGAGGTTAGTGCAGGTGTTTGACGGGGTTCGATTCCCCGCTGAAACGTCCTAGAGCGAGATGCCGCCTACCTGCTCCTTAATGACATGTATCTAACGACAACCGCTCTGGTTACAAAGCATCTGATGAGGTACTAAATAGTGCAAATGACTGCGCACGCGCTCGCTTTGGTAAAAGTAGCGTTTCAGGAGCAGCCCTTTGTTGCCCACGCCCCAAACATGGCCACTTTGGAACTCCTCTGCAGGCAACAATATGTTGCCTTGCGGGGCGTGCTGGTTGCTGAGGAACCGCTGAGCATGTTGGAATTTGCCGGGGGCGCCGCATAAAATATGTTCCCTCGCTGGTCTCTAAATCCTTGGCTGTGTGGAATCTTTATTTATTTTTTTATTTTTTTATCCCCGGAAAAGATGGGGGATTTATCCCTAGCGTAAACCAGCACCGTCAACAGAGCATGCATGTTGTGCACTCGGGATATGACCCAGGTTTAACCGTTGGTTTCTGAATCTGCCTCCGAGTGGAGCCTGACGCAAGTCGACGTCATTCCCGTTGATTCGGGCTCTCAGACGACCTGACGGGCTCCCGACAAACGCGACAGTTGACACCGAACAGGCCTTGAGGTTCGGCGTGGCTATTGACGAGGACTCGACCCAGTTTTTCAAACAAAAACAAAAAAAACATACTATTGTGATGTAATGTATTGACTGTACTTATGTATATTATGTTTTTTAAGTCATGGAAAGCATCCCTTTGTGAAACACTGCATGGTTGTATCCCAAAATATCAAAATGATTGAGCTACATAATAACTCATAATAGAGGAAGATCTACCGCTTCATATAAAGATAATAAGCTCGATTGCGGCTGCATTGTAACTCATAACATTTCGTTAGCCCATTATTGAACATGGCTCCCTCACTGAATTTCCCCTCTCCCCCTCCACCCCTGCCCCAGTGTAATGATCCGTGTTTAGTCTGCCCCAGCTTGAGCATTGACACACACCTACGTGTTGGATGACACTAATTGTTGCAAGGGTGGGTGGGGGGGGGGGGGTTGATTCTCAATCTTACCAGCCAATGTGTGCCTCGCACGCGTAGCTTTCAGTCGATGCGAGCGAATGAACAAGACGCCTTGGACGCCAGCAGAGCGACAGCAGTTACCATTCGTCTAGGAGTTATTTATGGTGAATAACTATTCAAATATTGAATAACTAAAGACGCAAGAGGTTCAAACCACGTCCTCAGTCTTTTTTTTTTCTCCCATTCAGCGAGCTTAAAACGAAAAGTGGAACCAAAGTTTTACAACTCAGATACAACAATAACGCAAACTTTAGAACAGTTCTCCAAACGGCAGAAAGTCGGAAGCCTCTTTTCTCCTGCGCCTCGAGTGCAAATGTAATTTCCCTTTGTTGAAATATCCAACGCTAACCGCTTCACCCAAATGGCAAGATTCAGTCAACCGAGAAGCCAGTGAAACTTAAATCCGTCTGTGTGTACGCGGCTTGAAGCAAGCGCATCTAAAGGCTGCGCCAGCTGGAAACATGAACAGGAACACGAAAGTAACGAAGAATTATATTCTAATCTAGTGTGACTCTGGTTCCCGTCCACAGGAGAAGGAGCCCCGCTCCGGGAGCAGCAGTCCAGATGACGGCATCGAAAGCCAGAGCTGGATCAACACCGATCCGTCAGGTACCGTCCTGACACGAGACAGGCTCGGCCCGCGTTTGGTTCTGAACCGCCGGTCCTTTGCTGTATGTCGTTCTCTCTCTCCTTCACCCCACTTCCTGTCTTCACCGCCTTGTCCATAAAGACACAAAAAACGAATATAAAATATGTTACATTAAAAGACAAAATCGCTTTACTCACACATGCATTTCTTTAGAGCAAACTAATATCACCCCAGGTACATTCCTCCCAGCATGTATAATCCTCTATAAAATACTTTAGATTATATACTTGGGCTGGGGCACTCCCGGCCTGAAAGGTGCTTGGTTCAATCCCCAACGTCCGCAGTCTACCTTGAGCAAGATGCCTAGCCCCTACCTGCTCCTGAGTGTCATGTATCTGAACTCACACATGATTTTGATACAAGCATCTGCTAATTGACTCAATGTAATAGTAAATACTAAAAGTAAGAATAAAGCTGCCTTTAAATCCGAAATGGTATTTTACTTTTAAAAGTCATTTATAGGGCTTGTTCATCAGAATGCATCATGGGAATCTTTTATGCCATTTTGTGATGACTCGAGATAGTTGTAGTAGGCTTCTAAATATGTTAATAAGGGTTATCAAGGTGTGCATTGAACATCAGAAAATGGTGTTCCACGAAATCACTGGCAATCTGAGGCTAGGCTAAGGAGGCAGAAAGCCTAAGGAATGACTTGGAGGAAATTGTTTATAAAAGTAGCGTCCTTCAAACTAACCTCAACAATGCCATTCAGTCTGCTTATTCACTGCTATTTGCTGTAATAAAGTACTCCCTACAGTACCACTATAGTGTGTCACTGTGCAAATTACAGGCTTATTATAAATGTACTTGCCTTACCCGTACCGGTAAAAACATCTGTCAATATAGCAAAATAATAAAATAAATCACATAACTGTTAAAATGACATGCTATTGCTATAATGGAGGGCAAAGGGTATTTCTTGGCGTGGGTGGAAAAAAACATGATCATATGTCATATTATCCTTATTTCAAAATATACAAAAAATGCAGATGATTAATTTTACCTTCAGATTCTAAACTGGAATGCGGTCTGTGCTGTGAACTTTACACAATAATATATATATATATATATTGTCCTGGCAGCGGAAGAAGATGTATTTTCTTTGTGCAGTACTTATATTATGTGTATTACTCCCGAGTAATAGGCTTTTGTTCGGTTGGGTTATTTTCCGATTGCATCATTTCTGCTGAACCTTAGCAACTCATACAGTTACACTATGAGACCAATTTTATGAATGGCAAAATGCCATTCTGCCCCCTTGACGCAATCCTATAAGAGAGGTAGCAGAGCAATGCCCCCACCCCCCTCCCTACCTGCTGGCTCTCGTCGGCCCCTTATGACGGAGAAAGAACAAACACAGGAATCAGAGCACTATTCGTTTTGATAATGGAGCACATGATTTCTCTCTAAAAGAGAAAATAAAATAAGAGAAATGCAATTTTGATTCCAGTGACGGCACATTTTTCTTTATTACCCCGCCGAGACAATCACACACACACACACACTCACACACGAACACACACACACACACACACATATTTGTACACTAATAGCATGGCTGGATGCTTGAAGCCACAGCGTTTACTTCTTCATAAAGAACGGATAGCGAGGGGGTCTTGGCTCTGCTTGGTTAAGCTATAGTGATTACCAATATGAAGGTTCTCGATCGATAATCAACGGGTGGATTACTCTTTAGATTGATTCCCCCTCCGCGTCGCGATGCGAATGAGGCGAGATTATTATGTCTGCAGATCTGATTCATTGTGTTCAGAGGAGGTTCAGAGGACAACGCAGAATACGGCGTGATGCCCAGACTCGTAATGCGGGGATATGCACCAGCTTTTTCAGTGTGTGTGTGTGTGTGTGTGTGTGTGTGTGTGTGTGTAAATATTAAACTATTATATTGGTAAGTAGAGGACGATTGCATCATTCCTACCACAACGTGGAAATATTATGGTGAACCAACTCTTGAGGTGGGTTGATGAAATATCTTGTGTTATTTCATTGGTTAACAGTAGTATGTGCCCCCCTCGCCCCCCCCCCCCCCCCCCCCCCCCCCCCCCCCCCCCCCCCCCCCCTTTCTCTGCCCTTTCCTCAACACATTTTGCGTTTCAATCTCCCCATACTACCTGTGGTGAGCGTATGTCAGGCAAGGCCAGACTGCTGTTTTTTTTATGAAAATGTTCACAAACTTTGAATAGACCAGGTTTCTTTTTCTCCTGCACACTTCATTTCCTTCCGCAAGTTTTGAATGTGGTGCTTGAAACGAGGTTTGAAGAATATCTGAATGACCGGTCGACATAATGACAGGTCTCGTGTCAGTGTATATGTAGGGTGCTTTGCGGAGCCTTTCTGACCGTTAAACAATACCCTTTAATTCCCTACCCTTTCATTTTCATCGTGTCCAGCCGTTCACAGAACAAGGCATGACTAATAAAGTACCCTTCGGTGGCCGATGAACATATTATGTGCCAGAAGAAATAGCTGGTGGTCGCCTACTAGTGGTCTCTTCAAAAGAAGCTTCCCATAGGTTCAACATAGCGTAGTCTGCCGCCAATTGTACGAAGAAGACTTGTTGGGTAAACTAGGGATGCAACTACAGGCATTATTACATGCAAATCACTGCCTGTTAACTCATTATATTAGCAGGTAAGACATGTTTTCTTCTACTCTAATCAGGTAGACTGCATAACAAATACAACTAATAGTCAGTCGGCAACTCCTCACACATGAATTAATAAAGCCTAGTAAAATATCTCATTTGCTCACAGCCTCCTCAGATCTAAATCCATTGTGTTGGCGCAAAGCAAAGTGCTTATGGTGCCGCCGTCTTGCATGCTTCTATTCCCCGTTCAAGTCGATAACCTTTTGGATTCATGGCGTTCATTAATATCTTAAGCCCTTCGCTGTGTAACTCCTCGCCTCGCCGGGACGATTGATTTATCCGAGAGAGAGCGTGGAAACAAATCCACGTGTGGATGGAGTCGTGGCTTGATAGCCGTTTGTGCTTTCAGATCATTCAGAGCCACAAAAGATACAAAAAACGCCTCAAATGACAAATTCTTTACATGTGGGGAAGACAAATGTAGCATGAACGTAAAAAAGAAAAGAAATCCAGCAAGGTTTCGTTTTTTTTTCTCCAAACCGTGTCAGGTGAAGGTGTTAGGTAAATTGGGTCTTGTGTAATGTATATCGATTCAGGTCGGCGCCATTATTGATCTAAATAGATTTCCGTGTTTATGTGTAAACGTCCAAATATGAAAACATCTATAAAATAAAGTTAACAAAGCCTCATCACGGCGTTTCTCCCCGTGTTGTGTGCCACGACCATGTGTGATCCCTAATCCTGCCCCCCCCCCCCACAGACGTGGCTGCGGTGGGCAGCCTGGTGCGGCGCCACGTCCCCCACGCCGCGTACCTGGAGAGCATCGGCCAGGAGGTGACCTTCATCCTGCCCTACGCCGGCGCCAAGGACGGCTCCTTCGCCACGCTCTTCAAGGAGCTGGACCTGGAGATGAGCGCGCTGGGCCTCACCAGCTACGGCATCTCCGACACCACCCTCGAGGAGGTAGGGCTGCGGGGGGGCGACCCCGGACACCGCCCGAGAGCAGTGGTTCCCCCACCTTTGACTTGAGGTGTGGCGCTGTGTTGTCACCAAGACCTTTTGCGGAACGCCTCGTACGCAAACGGTGTGGAATGGATGAATCCACATGCAGGGGGCTGAGCAAAGAGTGCCAGCGCCCCCGTTATGCACACTTATTACTACAGGAAGGCCAGGGCCAGCGGGGAAGAAAAAGTTAGCAACGCTGCTTTTATGCTCCCATGTGTGTTTATTTAGCAAACACAAATAAACACAAAACATGATGGAATGCACAATGGAGACACTTTATTTAAATAATAACAAGCCATAATACTATATTTACTGAACAATATTTATAACATTTATTTTCAATTATCTATATCATCTTTTTCTATTATTGTAAATTTGTCCCTAACAATAACACAATCCCACTTAAGGATGGATGCCCACTGGTAGACTTGCCTGGAAAATATGTCCTACTCCATTATTGTAATTTAGTCGCTTGGCAGACACTTCCATCCAAAGCAACTTAGTGATTTTTCTTAGGAAACATTAAGGAGCACGTAGGAAATTAAGCACCTTGCACAAGGATCCCTACAGGTACACTCCTTCTTCCTCTTCTTCTGTTCTATCTTGTCTTATTTGTTATTATTTGTCATATCTCTCACCCTTCATCCTCTCTTGTTGCTTCCAATCGGGGTTATGAACAGACAACAGCTTTCAAAGTGGAGCAATGGACCATATACAACTGGGCTGTAAGCCGTTGGCCAGGAAACCGTGTGTGTGTGTGTGTGTGTGTGTGTGTGTGTGTGTGTGTGTGTGTGTGTGTGTGTGTGTGTGTGTGTGTGCGTGTGCGCGTGTGCGCGTGTGTGCGTGTGTGCGCACGCTTCATGGTACGCTGGCACCCTAACGGCCTGCTGGCTCTATTAAAAAAAGGTAACGGCGATACACCTGAGTTCCCCTGTGCCGAGGATTACCTCATCCATCTGTGATGTCTAGCATCTTAATCCAGTTAGGACTCTTGGAGCTCTGAAAGCCAAGCCGTGTTGACGTGGTCGTCTGTATTTAGGCACGGAGCCACCTGAATGTGGTGTCATTTTCGTTCTGAGCAAGGCAGGCCAGAATGTTGACAGAGATAACAAAAGAAAAAGAAAATGTTGAAAAACGAATCCAAAAAGTGCTTGATGAAACGTGGTGTGTTCACTCCGCAGATTTTTCTGAAAGTGGCGGAGGACACTGGAGTGGATGTGGACATACCAGGTAAAACACTTTTCTCTTGCCCTTCTCCCAATATTTTCCTTGAAAGAATCTGCTTTTGCTAACAGAGTTGCACCTTCAAACCAATTGAATACAATTTGCCAAACTGAATGAGTTATATTTATAAAAATAGTAATTATTTGGATAATGAGTATATGTCCTCACGCAGCAAACGAGGAACAGAACAAGTCAAAAGGATTCGGCACCATCCCAAAAGATTCAGAAAACGCCCCTGGAGACACCGGCAAGTAGAGAATTACCATATTTGTATCTAATGATTAACGCACAAGCACAATGTCCTTGTTTAAAATAAACTTGAGCTTCTATGTTTTGTCAATCAACGTTTGGCTTTTTTTGCTCATGCAGATTTAAAGGAACACGCCACTAATAAAGTCGAGGGTATGTATTTTCTTACGGTTTTGTGTTGAATATTTGTTTAGAATGAGCTTGTTCTTTAACTTGTTTTACTGTTGCTGTAATGAACAGGCTTTATGGGTTAGTTTCAAGTTAATATTTCTTTCCAATGTCCATTGTTTCCTTTTGTTAATCTTTTCTATGTTGAATTGGTTCCACTTTGACAAGGATTGTTTAAGAAAGTGTAAAAAAACAATTAACTTACCTAACATACCTCAAAAGAAAGACATTGAAAGACAGAAGAAAATCATTTAATTCAACAACATGATCTTGCTTAGCAAACTTTTCAACGGTGTTCAAGAATAGCCCTTAAAGAAAGACTTATTTCAGCCTGGACCCTATTTTCCAAAATTCTTTGCTGTAAGGGACTAATTCTTCCCTCAAAACTATTCCCCCAAAACACGTGACTAGCTCGCTAGCTTTAGCATCAGGTCTGCCTAGCGTTGTGGAAGACTCCGGTCATGCTCAATGAGTGCACGGGCAGAGTGCGCGCAGGTAGCCGGGTAGGTAGACAGACAGGTAAGCCATCCAATAATTTTCATTCGGGCCAAATGAAATGAAATGATTGGACGGGCTTATTACAGGCCTGCGACAGCCACAGATACCGGATTTCCTTAAAAAAAATTTGTCGTAGCATTTGATTCATGGATTGCTAAGATAATTTCTACAAATGTGACCAAAAGAAATGCCTCCAAAAGAAATGGCCTTCCCTAGCGCCAAAGCAAGCGTGGATAACGCATTACGTGTGAAAGGGTTGTGAAGCCACCGCACCTGCACGGTGGTCTCATCACCTCATTGGCCAGGCCACACACACAGCGGAACGCCACATCTCTCCGACGTTTTTAACCCATGCCTGCATGACAAACGACACAACTCCCCCCCCCCCCACCCCCCACCCCACCCCACCCCCCCACCCCGTCTCATCCCAGATCCAAAGAGGCCCGGCGGTCTGGACGGCAAGGGGTCTGCGGTGATCAGCGGCTGGGAGCTCATCAGGATGCAGTTCCTGGCGCTGTTCCTCAAGCGTTTCCACCACGCGCGCCGCAGCCGCAAGGGACTCATTGCGCAGGTAATGGCCTCTGACAGGGCTCTGTCACCATGAGGGATCACGGGGCCACGCGAGGCGACGCCAAACGCCAAAGGGGAGAATACAAGAAATGGGAGCGCGGGCGAGGATGGATTCGGTTTGTGTTTGGCTTTCCGCGCGTGGATTTCATCACGTGCCAAGATAACATGTCACGATGGGGAGTTGTGTCGCTACGGGCGTATTAGCATGTCGAGCATTAGCATGTAGCTACAATTATGGGTAGGGTATGGGAGTCAAATTTCCGCTATACTTTGTTCATCTGAAGGATAATTGTGCTGTTGTGCGTGTGTTTCATGTGTTGTAGTTGTGTTGATTCAAATGTGTGCCATAATCTGTACTTGTAGAATGACAACCTTTATTTAGGTGTAGAATTTTCTTTTCTTACAACACTGTACAACATCATACAACACTGTACTACACATTCAAAGATCTTGTTACACAACTACAAAACTGTATTTACATTTTACAGATATACAGACATAATAGCATGATTTTGACTCAGTACAGTGTCCCTTTCTTGTGTTACGCAAATGTTTAAATGGTTCTGGTGTAGGTAGGAGGGCATTTGGTGTGTGTAATTGTCAGTTGAAGGGATGCCGAGCGTTTTTCAGTGTATGCTAATGATGCGTTTTCATTAGCTGTGTATTGAAAGTGATCACAGAACAATTACAACGGTGGCAGGTTGCTATTAGCCTATTAAGTGTACGTCCAAATTATTTTGTTGCTCATAAACATTTTAATTAGAACGGTCCAAACCAATCACCAGAATTAATTTAAACAAGTCCAAATCAATATCCCAATGTGCATTTTCCAAGGTACCTTGCAAATTTACTTCATTTATTCTCGTGATTTTTGTGGCAGGACTTCAGATTTAATTGGTTGTTAATTGACACTTACACATCTGCGTTTCATGTGCGTAGGTAAATATAATGAGAATCAGTCAGTATTGACAAATGACAGAGCGTTGCTTTGAATGTATTAGAAAAGTTTTGAAAAGGGCTGACCTTTCCTGTTTGTGTGTGTGTGTGTGGGGGGGGGGGGGGGTTGTGTGTGGGGGTGTGCGTGCATCTGCTGGTGTACAACCGTATCTTCTTCCTTTGTGCTTCTCAGCATCCCTCAGTCCTGACAAAAGGCCCTCCTTTATCATGTCAACTGCTTATTGAGGGCCGACATAATAATATGGTGGCTCGGACAGAGCACTTCCACCACTCAGGGTAGATACAAACGGATCTCCAACAGGGGACTTTATTACAAAGATGTGTGTTGGCTTACCTGCTAGGATATCTCCATCAAACAAGCTGACCCAGGCCGATGGAGAAAATCTGCTTCTTTTCAAAGGCAGAACACACACTGAGATTCACCGTTTAGTCATTTAGAAAATGTGTTTGATGCGACAAGACTTCCAGTGATTGTTAGATACATTGAATAAATTCTACAGCCTAAAACCCTTTGACATTGTTATAAAATGTTTATGGGTGATGGTACAAGGTCCTATTTTACCATTTTGTGTAGTATTTCACTATGCCAAGGCTAAACTGGAGACGATGCCGCAGTAGTTACTATGGGGTTTACTAGGAGAGTCGGTCTTCAGCATCAACCGTAACTATCAGATACTGGGTTCATTCCCATATGACAACTCAGGTGGTCATTCTCAGAATCGTTGCATATCACGTTTTTGCAGTGTCCCAATGGCAAGAAATCAGTAATTCTGTAAGAGAACACACACATTTTGACTGGCCAGCAAGCCTCGTGAATCCAGAGTGCACTTCGACAATGCCGAAATGTTCACCAAAGTATTGGCTATTCTTTTTGGGGTTCAGGACCTTGATTTCTCCCCTAAAGCGACGACTACACAATCAAAATCAAGCACTGATAAAATGTGTTTTGCTTTCTTGTACTTCTCAACTTGTATATATCTTAATGTATAAATGTACTATACCATGGACCACAACCAAGGAGAGTGGGCTCCATGTGTAAGACAGAAGCTAGTTCACAAGATCAACAAGGGCAGAGATTCGTTAAATTTTAATAACGTGGACTCAAATTGGGTCGTCCAATATGTGTATGAATAAAATAATCTATTCCACCTCCCAACTAAAGCTAATTCACTTGATGTCAGACTGAATAATACTCTGAATGGCTGAATTAATATATTTGTATACACTTTGTATTTATGTTTTATTATTAAATCTGCCAAAGTCCAGGACGCGATAAACTCAAGCATTGTTCACGAGAGTACTTTAGCTTTGTGGACATAATTACTTTTTCCCCTCTTGTTTTGGGTGTTTGCCACTCTCACACAAAATGAGAAATTACCAGCTGCCACCTGCAATTACTGTCTGGGGAGAGGGTACAGAGGGAAAGACGGAGAGAAGGAGAGGGAGAGGGAAAGCAGGGGCATGTCTAAAGGGGTGGCACAGCCCCTCCCCCCCTGCTGAATTTTTATTGGCCCCCCTGATCCCCCACAATGCCATTGGGCTAGACTACTGTCAATCTGACGATGCCCATCGCCATTGGATCAGATTTGTCAGTCAGTCTTTAAGAAGAAACCATGTCAGAGACACATATGCAGTGCAGTTCAGTGCAGGTCAGGGCCAACAAGCAAGCAGCCATGGACCTGCCAGCACAGGTCAGCGAGGTCTACACCAGCAGCCATCTATCTGCAGCAACAGGTGAAAGTCAGAACATGAGCCTATCATGCATTTACTTCCTTTTCACAGCCAGTTCACCATATACCACTTCCCAATTTAAACATATTGACCATGCTACTGGATTCATGTTTTAGATATACACAGTCATGAAAGCTCCCACCAAACCTCTGAGGGAGAAGAGCACCAGTCACAGAGTAGGCTTCACAGCAGAAGGGGTTCAGATTCACAGGGAGCCGGCCAGTTCCATCAGGATCAGAATTTGCTATTCCCAATGGACCACAAGATCTGCTGACAAATGTGATCTTCCAGTGTTTGAGACCATTTCACTAAAAACACTGTTGATGAGGAAATGACGGGGACTGATCTTTACTGGATTTCTAATTGTAGATTTTTCACAATCCAGAGCGGTGCAGCCTAACTTGAAGATGTTCCCGTTGTTTTGTTTGCAGACATTTTTCACTCCCCTCTGCTCCTCAATCTACCTTTACTTCACTCTGGTTTTGCAAACTGGAAAAAAGCACTATATAAGGACGGTGGCTTTGCAATACATTCCAAATCAGAGCACCATGGAAATGCCATGTTGGCAAGGTCTGAATACAAACAAGAAGCTGTGGGAAACACATCTTTGTTGCAATCAATGGAGAGAGAGTGAAAAAGAATCGGGACTATATCAAAACTGTGGCAGATGTTCCCCTGCTTACGGCTACACTCAAAATCCCCCGGAGAAGCCATCGTGAGTCAGAGGTATCTGAGAATAGGGGATAACCTTCTGACATTATTGGAACAAAGAGCTAAACATGACCTGAGAGTGATGGTAGAAACGTCCTGCGGAAATGCTCAATACACAAGTCATCCCACTCTCAAATAAATCCTTGAGTGTTTGGCGGAAAGCGAAGGCATTTGGTGTTCTAGCCGACGACATGAAAAAAACCTACATTTCACCGGTCCTGAGATATTGTTGATAAAATAGTCAATAAGCCGAGCATTAAGACGCTTCAGTCCTAACAGAGAAGGTCATCAATCGTCCAGATAGATATGATTGGTTTCTGGAGTACAAATCCAATCTTGTAGGCCAGGGATATGACAGAAAATATGCAGGCGTTTCTGCACGCCCAAAGGCATTGGCAAAACATGCGTTCTATGTGCACTGCAACGCACATTGCCTGAACTTGGCTCTTGTCGACACCGTCAAGTCAGTATCTGACTTGACGGCCCGTTTCCTTTCTGTACTTCAGAAACCCTCTTCATGTTGGGCTTGTCCATTCACCACTAATGGCTAGAAGTTCAGTGAGAAATGTGTGGAGGTCAGCCTAGAGAGCTTCAGAAGCATAGCGGCACAAGCTTGGGCGCGCAGGGCACTTTGCCTGCCGTAATATGACGGACGGACACACTGCACCTGCGGTGCTCTGTGTCCTTGAAGATACTGCTGATGAGAGAAGTGGGGACATTTCCGTGGAGGCACGGGGGGCCAGACTCTCCCAAATTGACTTGCCTTTCGACACTCTGCAAAGTGCCGGGTGACACCGGGCTTCTATCTGATATGCTTCAATCACCGTCACTAGGCCTGGCGAGAGCCGTTGAGCTTATTGAAGCGCTTCAGGACACATGTCAGAATTACAGAAAGGAATCCTATTTCCATGAGCTCTGGAGAGAGCATCGATCAGCATTGAAAGAGGAGGATCTGTAGTGACATCCACTGTTGGCCGGCGTAGGAGGGACCAAGATGGCGAGGATGTTTTTTTAGAAAGAACATATTCTATCCAATCCTTGACTCTTATGACTGGGGAGTTTCAGAAACACTTATCCAAGCCCAACTGCGACGTAATTCAAGGACTCGATCGCAACACCAACAGCTTTGTAGAAGAGTCACCTCTTTTTTTCCTTCCCAGAGAGCTACGAGACAAAACGTAGATGATCTGAGGCACGAGCTGCACCAAGCCAAAAGGTTTCGGAGCGTTAAAGGAAAGAAGGAATGCAAAGGCTGACCACCATATTGGAGTTCACTGCGTTTCTGGAGCCTTTCAAAGAGGCGTTCCATGAACTCTTCCGGTTGTGGAAAATTGCTATCGCAATTTCAGTAATCGCGCTGCCTTTGAGCTGAGTTTTTCCACCCGGAATTGATCCCAAATCACCTAGGAACGACCGTGACTGATGAGCGACTGAGTGACCTGGGAGTGCTCAGTAGATAGTTAAGGAGCGCCCCTGGATGCAGAATGCAGCTGTTCTGAGGCATAGTATCGTCTACATGTGGGACTCTGCAGTTAACCCACATGGACAGACCGATTTTAAGTGTAGAGAACACGCACGCGCACACGCACACACACACACACTGCAATGTTGGTCTTGAAAATAACACGTTCAATTAATAATGAATGCCTATGTGATGTTTTTTATTTAGTAGAACAAAAATTGTGTTGTCCTATCCGTGCAAAACAGTTAGTCAATACAAACGATTTTCATGTTGCAGTACCAGCCTTCATGTAATGCCACCTGTATCAGGCCGCGGGGCACAACGAGAGCCTGGAAAACCAGCCCAATGTTTTCTAAGCCAAATTTCAAAGCTGTATTTATTTGCTGGAATTTTCTGATTTCCCATAGGCCCCCCCCCCCCCCCCCCCCCCCCCCCCCCCCCCCCGGTTCTTGGTCCCCCCCTATGCCGCCTCATTTAAAAAATCCTGGAATCACCCCTGAGTGAACGAGGGAGAGAGAGTGCGGAGGGAACGATAGAGAGGGGAAGATGGAGAGAGCGGGAAAGATGGAGAGATAGGGAAAGATTGAGCCAGTGGGAAAGATTGAGCGAGAACAAAAGAGAGGGATATATTGATAGAGTGAGGGGTAGAGGAAAATAGAGAGAGAGAGAGAGAGTGGAGGGGAAAGAGAAGGACAGGGAAAGATGGAGATAGAGGGTAGAGGGAAAAACGGTGTGTGTGCGTGTGTGTGTGTGTGTGTGTGTTTAGGCTCTGTCTCATCACTGCGTCTTTATCCTTCTGCCAAACTTGTTTTCATTCCCACCGCCTCTTTGTGATAAGTGTAGAATTTTACAAATTTGCCTTTCCCCTTGAAAATGGCGGGCCCCACAATTATCAAGAGTGTAGGCAAGACAGCCCCCATCACACACACACACACACACACACACACACACACACACACACACACACACACACACACACACACACACACACACAGGCCTGCTAGTGATATTTTTGGTGCGCATTCCATCGCCTGACCTTTTTTATAGTCCCTTTTTGTCAGCTCTGACACGGAAAGGAAGGGCGTTTACTTGATGGATAAAAGGGGAGTGTGTGTGTGTGTGTGTGTTTAGCGCAGGGTGGTAGTGAGGTTTGGATGCTTAGCGTGTTTGCGTGCGTGGTGGGTGGAGCAGGCCTCCGGGTTCAACATAAACAAATAGATGAATAGAATGAGAAAATAGAGGGAAATTAATTACGGCTGAGTGGCTGGATCAGTCGTGTTGGAAGTGTTTAATCAAACTCATAATGCATGCGCAACAGACAAACAACGCGTTGCCAGTGTGCATATTAATGTGTGGGTTTGCATGCTTGGTTGCGTCAGTCTGTTTATTGCACACACACACACACCAGTGAAGTGGGCCCACGGTGAGCACAAATGATGTAGTCGAAACCGGGTGCTGCCACGCCTCCCATTCTGCTTCCCGCATTGATTATGCGTTGTGCGCGCACACACACACACACATAGACACACACACACACACTTGCCAATAATATGATGAATAGTAATCCTATTATGACGCGAGTCAGTTCATGTTGAGTTGAAACCAGCAATATATTTGATTGTGGGTCTATATTGTTAGAGAAACGCGTCATAACAACGTAACTTGTAGCTCCCTCACGGTAGCCGACACGCTAGTGAAACATTTTTATTCCGGTGCTGGCTGCGAACCTTCCAGTAAAACGCCATCTTGTCCCAAAAGGTCGAAATCGACTGTCAAATTAAACGGGGGGGGGGGGGGGCATCCTCGCAAATGAACTACACAGTCGACATTTACTGAATCGAGGAGAAATTGGCTTCGGAATTTACAACGTTACACAAAATCCCCCGGGTCTTCTGATTCGGACGCTCATAGGAGCCAATGAAAAGCCTGGTGTGGGGAGACACAGGGATATGTGTCAGAGCTGCTCCGTGGGAGATTGAGTTCTTACACTTAAGTTCTGGCTGGAGACATTCAGCCAGCACTCTGACTCAGTGTTTTGTGATTGGCTGTGGTCAGCGTGAGGTCAGCAGAAAGGCCAATATTCATCGGTCTCCTGCCGATGGAGTAATGATGTTTAAAAGATCAACGGAATGTGTTTATCCGCTTATTTTAAACGTAGTTCATATTTTTGATACAAATATATTTTAGCTGTGGTTTGTTTTATGGTCAGATTTACTTTCAATGATATTATACATTGTTATAACTACTTATATAAGTATCATATGGTGGGATTTTATTCTAACAGCAGTCCATGCTGAAAGATTGTTGAATAAATTCTGCTGCACTTCCGAAGCATCCTATCTATTCAATTTTCCCCATATGGAGTTTGAAATGTAATTTACATATCACCCCCCTTTATCTCACCAGGTGGTCCTGCCGGTGGTCTTTGTGTGCCTCTGCCTCGTCTTCTCCCTGATCGCCCCGCCGTTCTCCGAGTACCCTAGGCTGGAGCTCCAGCCCTGGATGTACGGCGAGCAGACCACATTCTACAGGTAACCCGCAGATACGGTGGTTGTGTTATCGTTACCTGATGCGCTTTAAAATGTTTGTGTTGGACGTGTGCCGCAAAGGATCATGGGACAGCGCGCGATGCTGCACGTAGAAAAAGGATCGGGATGAAAGTTGAATTTGGGTTGACTTGACGCGGCCGGGTTTCCGATTTGTCCAATAGACGTCCAGTGCATTGAGCACCGGCGGAGCCGTGACTTCGATTTTCCTGGTTTGAAGCACTACCATCGTCAACCTCGTAAACTCCCACAAGCAGCAACGACAGAGGATGCTATCGTTTGACCTGCTACCACTTTTATTTGGTCTTTCCCGGGTCAATTAAAACCCCACCAAGTACTGGTGAATGCGTCGGTTTTGAGGAATAAATAAGAAATGCATGAAACAAAAAATGGTATGAACAAAGAGAAATTAAATACAAAAGTAAAGTCCATAATCCTTATTTCGTGTTTTGCTGAAGGTTGTGTCCTTCATGTTCATATTCTTCTAGCATTAAATATGATATCGGACATTCAATTTGGACAACATTGGTCACGCTCCCCTTTGAGGTGTATTCATTCAAGTTAGCGTAGTTAGTTAGTAACCTAGTTCAGTAACTCTTTCTCATGCTGTTCTCTCCAAGTCCCAGCTGACACTAGCTGCTCAGCAGGCCGGTTTCCCCGCCATCACGCTACGAGTGTCCTGATCCAATCTCACCGTTGGCACTACACGCAAAGACGACCATGTTGCGTGTTTTCATAACCAGCTGCGGCATTCAGATGTAAAACAGGGCGGGAATACAAGCCTTTGTTGTCATGTGACACACGCAGGCTCCCAAGTCCTGGGCTCGATGGAATGCACGTCTTAAAGAATTAGACAATCGTGCGTCTAATAGGCATTATCGGCTAGCCAGCCAAACCATTAAGGTATAATGGCACCGAGGTATTCATCTTTATTTCTTTATTTCTTTTTTTCACCATTCCAAGATTGCTTTCCAACCATCCGGGTTTGTCTACCTCTTCCGTCGTCCCTTTGAAGAAATGCACTTTGAAGACGTCAAGCTGTAATTTATTAACGCTCCGTGACTGCTTCATCCGAGTCCCGCTGGTATCGCTGGATGAGAGTGGAGATAGCGCCCCGTGTCTGTGGCTACGTTTGCAGTAGCATCCATCTGTGTTAACGCCCAGTATAAAGAAGTTTGAAGAGCTGCAGTCGATAAAAAAAAAAGAGCCCTTTGTACCCTGAAATTGCATCGTTGTGTTTTGACTATTTCTTTTTTCAAAAGAACAGAAACATGTCGAAAGAACAGACAAATATTTTATGTTGGTATATTCGCGCGGAGACCCGAATACTATTCAGAGCCTGAAGTGACAAAGAGGCTGTCAACCACACACACTCCACAGAGGCATATTGAGTTCACTGGTTGTGGACTCATTGCTATTCTCCAACTGTGTACCTGGAAGACATCATTTCCGTGGAACACATCAATCCAGACTGATGTCTACCAACAGAGTGATAGGGCCGTTTCAAAAGTTTTCTCTAAGAAAAAGATGGAATGCACTGAAAAAAAAAAACAGTGCTTTTTCTTGGAACTCAACAGTTAGTTTTCTCAGATCACTTTATGATCAGAGAAAACTCAAACAACAATCTTTTTCATTTTTTTATTTTTTTTTACATACATATGGAAACAACATACAGAAACAGACCACTGCTTTTTCGGTACAACAGACCATGTACAGAAAAAGACCACTGATGCTTGAATATGAAGTACATGAATATCCCCTTGGTTTCACAAGAAACGTCCTTCAACCTGTTTGCTTTCCTATTTTGCTCAAGGTTATTACCTTCCTACTTTGTTTCCTATTTTACTCAAGGTTGTGTCCTTCGTGCGCACTTTTCTTTCTCATTAGAACTCGCTTGATTGACCGAGCACTTAATACATTTTACTTCTGGTCTGTCCATTGTTAGAAAATAAATAAATCCCAGAAAATGTCCAGAAACCACTGGCTGTTACCTGGGCTGGTGAAACGCTGGCAGCAAGTGCATCTCCTCATCGCAATCACAGCCAACTGATGCAGTGTGTTGCGTCCCTGGAGTATTTTATTATTACTTTTTGCCCCTCTCGGTCTACCAATTATACAGATTTTAATGATAACAAACTGATGATTAAAATACAATTTATAAAGAAGTTATTAACACACCAGTTGTTTTTCACGACAATGACTCTAAGGTCATTCCGGCCTTTCTTAGGATAGGCTCAACTTCTTTTCAAGGGGCTACATTTAACGGACTCTCGTTAATGCCCGACTCCGGTTTCATCCCAGCGCGTTCTCCCCCCCTTTTAAGACGGCCTCATTCCCGCTAGATGAGCCACTGATTAGTTCCACCCGCGCTGTGTTTATACAAAAGCGTTCACTTTTTCACCCGTCCAATAGTTTTATCACCCCGCGCGTTACATGGGGATCCAGCCATTGTTAATGGCAAAGCAGATGGCTGCACATAATCCGTTTTTACAATCGTGGGGGAGGGGGGGGGGTGGGGGGGGGGGGGGGTGGGGGGGGGGGGGGGGGGTGGGGGTACCTTAATTGCTGGCTCTGGTGGCAGAGAGACCGACCATCTGACCTTCATGGACAAGCCTCTAAATGAGGCCGCGAGCTAACAGGGGGTATTAATCCCCAGGGTGGCCTGGAGCGAGGCCACGGCTGCTGTGAAGCCATCATCATGGTCATTAGGACACACCGGCCCGACTCAAAGTGTCCTTATAATAAAAGTGTGTGTGTGTGTGTGTAATGGGGAGTGGAATTAGAAACGGAACTAGTTGATGACTGTGAGCAAAAGACGGTTCGCAGATGTGTGTGTGTGTGTGTGTGTGTGTGTGTGTGTGTGTGTGTGTGTGTGTGTGTGTGTGTGTGTGTGTGTGTGTGTGTGTGTGTGTGTGTGTGTGTGTGTGTGTGCTGTGTGTGCCTGTGTGTGCCTGTGTGTGCGTTTAGATCCATCACGGAAGGAAAGAAAAAAAAAAGAGACTCAGCCATCATCCTGGAAATCCTGGAACAGACGCATGGGAACTTTGCATGGTTCAGAGACAATTCCGGACTTACTGTTCCGGAAGGAAGTGGGGTTTTTGTAGTGCCGCTCGTCAATCGCATGCTGGGGATTCACGCGCCAACCAAGTAACAATTCTTCCCCCCCCCACCCCCCCCCCCCCCCCCCCCCCCACCCCCCCCCCGCCCGCCCCAATGTTCTCAATCAAGCTAAACCAAAAGACGGGCACCCATCGCTGTCGAGTAGTCGCGCAGTCTCCGCTCTCGGGATCTCATTTCCTTCCTCCCGGCGTCTCGTTAATGCCAAGATGGATCCCAGCGTAATGATCTCCTAATCTGCTCTAATTTCCGAGTACAAGTCGCCCTGCGCGGCGATCGATTGGCGCTGCGCATTAGCATCTACGATCTAAAGTAGGATCTTTTTTACATTAAAGCATTCTTGTAAACAAAGAGAGAGGTACGTGCTGGCCAGCCTATTTTATTTGTAGAATGTATCAGGTACAGGATTTTATTTATAACATTATTGAAATCCCTATTGATTAGCATTGACCACAGATACAGGTTCATTGATAATACGAGTTAGTTGAAATGTTACACATTGCAACTTTATCACGTCATATTTCTTTCTTTGTACAATGTTTTACAGTAACGACATGCCAGCTAACCCGGTGGCCCGTCAGATAGTGGATTCCCTGGTGGACAATCCTGGCTTTGGGACTCGCTGCATGCCTGGAGACCCAATACCGTGAGTGCTAGCTGCCTCTGAATACGTCCGCTAGTGCGCTAACCATGTAGCCTGCATGCTTTGTGGCAACCCCAGGTTAGATTCCCTGCCTGCGGTGCTATACTACATGTCATTCCCGCTCTCTTCATACCCACTTTCCTGTCTGTCTTCACTGTGCTGTCCATAAAGACACTTAAAGCCCATATATCCATCTAGTTGCAAGCACATAAGATTACAGCTTTTTACATGAGTAACTTTATATTTCTCTCACTGAATATCATGTGTGTAGTTATGTATGTGAATGCAGGCGACCTGTTTTTTCCCACTAAAAGCCACAGCACGTGATTCGGGGGGAATACAAAGTAAAAGTGCTGTGAACACTTTTAGCAATCCAGTTTCTCCACAAACCAAATATGATCAATAGGTAATTATCAATGCCGTGGCGTTTATATCCCCGTTCCCTGGGCGCCACCCTGATCAGTACGTGTTGAACAATAAGCAGCTTTTCTCGACCCGTGTACGAAACGCAATCATCGCAACAGCAAAATCATTTAGATGCTTATTTTAACAACGGCACAAACAAACATTTTCTAAATGAATTGCATGGACAAATACACATGCTGTAAACAACTGTTGCTCACAACTGGGGTTATTTACAGAAGGGACTAACGAAGCTGCCCTTCAATTATTCAGCGATAATATCCATAAAATAAACTCTTTCTTGGTGTTCATAAAGTGTGAGTGAAACTCCATTTCGTGTCTCTGCATGTCCTGAGTATTTCTCCGGTGCTTTCAGAAAACTACCGTGCACCCCTCAGGCTTCCGCATGGTTCACTCCGCACGTCGACCAATCGGTGAGCGACATCTTCGCCAATGGGAACTGGACCATGGCTGACCCCTCCCCCTCGTGCCAGTGCAGCACCCCGAAGCGAACGGTCATGCTGCCCGACTGCCCCGCTGGCGCTGGGGGGCTGCCGGCCCCGCGGGTGAGTCCAGTGGTAGACCTTGTCTTTATCTTCGTGCCGCGTGCCGCGTGGCCGTCCGGCCACGGCCGTCAGCAGATCGAGAGATGCGGCCACACACGGTGGCTATGGCGGTGTCCCCGACAGCCAGTGCTTTGACGCCGGCGTCCCCTTTCTCATGCCACCGCCCCACTGGGGAGACATGGACCGTTAACATCGGCCAGCCAGATAGAGTCACTGTCTGTGTTGTAGAGTCAACACCTTGCAAACCTTCCAAACGCTACAACAACAACAACAAAAACGAGAACAAATTGCCAGGTTCAAAGTCACGTTCATGCACCGTATGACCAAAAAAAAATAAAAATAGGAGCTACATTGATATTTATGTTTTAAATATATTGATGTAGCTCTTATCATAGCCAGACCACTAAACCATCCTGTAAAACATGAACACCTGTCAAAACTCCCCTTTCAAGCTCACATCTAAAACAACCATTCTACTGAGAGCATCTTGCACACGGCCCCTGACAATGTGTTGTCCCTTTAAGCCCAATCCTTGCATACGCTCTAAACAGCCTCCTGCCAACCGTTCCTTTTCCCACCACATCCCCTTCGCTCTGATTGGTTCCCACATATCATCTTTCAGAAATCAATGGCTTGTTTTAAAGGCCATTGGCCCCTCACAACCCACATGGTCTTGTGTAGAGGCCGCGGAAGGATACTAAGGGTCTGGATCCCCAAAGGGCCTTTTATAACCGCTGTGGTCGATTTAGGCGGGAAATTAGAGACCCTCCCCCTTCCCCCTTCTCTTTAGAGACTGGAAGTGTCTTGCCCTTAACCCAAAATGGCCCCTTTTAACCGCTCAGCGTCTCGTTTGCAAGTGGGCGTTTATTATTCAAGATGGGCAATCAAAATGCAGGGGGGGGGGGGGGAATAACGAAGGGATAAATTTGTTAAGAGTTAAGAACCGCCGTGTTCTGTGTATTCCTTGCATGTTGTCTGTTTTTTTAATTGGGGGATTTAAATCAACCGTACCAAACCAACACATTGCAATTATTTTATTTTGAGCAGGTTCATTTGGTGTGCAAAGTCAGTTCTATTCATGTATTCACGGTAGGATGGAGTGTAAAGGACTTCAAAAGTTAAAAGTCAGTATTCTTCAATTTGTCTTACACATGTTAACTAAGAAATAGATATGATCAAATTGAGAGTATACACTGTACATTTAAAAACAATTGTTGCATTACTGTAGCAATCACACGATCTTGGCACTTTCAAACTGCAAATCCCAAAGTTTACTTTTCAAAGCAAAACACATAATATTCAATATATACCTTTTTCAACTGACTGTAAATGAAGTTGAAATGCCTTCCCACTATAATGAACATGTATTTTTACTGGTGCATGATTACATTTGCACAACAATTTACACATCTGTCCAACCTGCTGTTATGGAAATACTGACATAGTCACATACGCCTTCACAATGTGTCTGCAATGTGAGCTCATTATGTCGTTCAGGAACAAGCTAAGGTGATCATTATAACCAGCATGCATGTTGTTGTAAGTAAAACATCGTAGTGCGTTTTGGTGCACATGCAACCCCCTTCACATTGTAGTTGGCAAATACCAAAGAGAAGTGAGGCTTCCATACAGTCCTCTCCTATCTAAAGGCACACCATACGACCTGCAAAACACACCTTATGTCATCCCTCCACGGTCTGCTAATGCCCTGTTGAACCTAATGGACTCCCTCACACACCACCACCACCAGCAGCACCGCCCCTCCATGCCATGAAAGAAATGCTGTGGCCTTGAATTGTGCTTGCACAACTGTTGAGACTTAGTCACAGGCGAGAGTGGTGCTCTTTAGTGTGACCTTTCACCCTCCACCGGCACGCTCCAGTGTACTGCCCCGGGTCCTTCGACAGAGCTGTCAAGGTGCTCCCTCCGTCTGTCATCTGGAGAGAGAGAGAGAGAGAGAGAGAGAGAGAGAGAGAGAGAGAGAGAGAGAGAGAGAGAGAGAGAGAGAGAGAGAGAGAGAGAGAGAGAGAGAGAGAGAGAGAGAGAGAGAGAGAGAGAGAGAGAGAGAGAGAGAGAGAGAGAGAGAGAGAGAGAGAGAGAGAGAGAGAGAGAGAGATGTCTTGTCCCCCAGCGTGCTCGTCAATGCCGCCAAGTGTCTCACCGCGACTCCCTTCTTTTTTTCCTCCCTTCACCTCTTTTGTTTTTGTCTCTCCTGTCCTTCTCTTTCTGCGTCCCCCCCGGGTCCAGCCCCACAACCCTAATCTCTTCGTTGTAATGATTTTGTCATTGGATTCATCATTTCTTGATGGCTGTTACTTCCAGTACACTAGTCTGTGAAGTTCAATGAAAGTTCCCCTGCCAGCTGGAAGGATTCCTGCGAGGATGTGGCATCGCCGCGGCAAAAAATCACATCGTTTGGGTGGTATAGTCGTTGGCGTCAAGTATTACTGAAAAAAGTATTACCAGCACGACGCCATGTTTACAAAGGTTGTCGTCTAAACGTCTTTTTTCTCGCCATATTCAGTGTGTGTTTACATGGGTGAAATATTAAATCCCCTGCGAATGTACCCTTTAGAAAAACTGAAAGCTAATTTGTTTCCGTTTGAGGTCAACGCGGCAGAAACATACTTTACGGCGTTTACATTCTGGGTCACGATAAGGGAACGACAACCCATAATAGGTCATCGGGTTCCCATAAACAATGAGATTTCTTAAGATGGCGGCTGTTCTTATTTTTTGTTTTGTTGTTTTATCCTTTTCCATCCCTTCGCCCGATAATAAATATTCCAACAAGGCCACTGCACATGAAGCGGACACAAAAGTAAGACGCACACGAAAGCACGGGTGAACCGCGCATTCATCATCGCCATGGTTACCCGGTATACGCGGCGTATACCTGTGGACTGTGGAGAGAGGTAGGGGGCCGGCGAGTTGGTGGGAATAAATTAATTTGGACCACCAACGGAGAGTGCCGAGCAAGCGTGCTGTCGAAAATACATTCCCTTTTGACCTGGAAAAATGTCCTGTTGAATAAATCATGACACACAGAGAGCGGGAGAGAACACACTGCACACCAGCAGCATCACGGCTACTTCTCTCGCACAACTTCCTCTACTCTTCCTCCTATTTCTTTTTTATCCCTCCCCCTCCCCCTCCTTGCCGTGCCCTTGAGAAAAACCAGGACTGAGAACAAGAATGGGGTGAACGAGAGAGAAATAGTGTGTGAGAGAGAGAGAGAGAGAGAGAGGATGCTTCTCCACGGGGGGCCGGCGATGGGAGATCATTGTTTCCATGGAAATGGCATGCAGCCGAAAGCCGGCTATCAATTGGGGGGCGTATTGACTCTCGTTAGCCGGGGATATTTAACCTTCACAGGCTAGCTTCCCATCGCGCGTGCCTGGGAATTGATAAAGCCGCCGCGGCCGCGACGGAGCGATTGATGTCTTTATCATGGGGAGACCGGGCTTACCTATAGACCCCGCCCCCCCCCCCCCCACCCTATCCCCACTCGCTCAGCTCGTCCGTGGCCCAACGTCTCCCGGCGCGCAGCCTCCATTTTGCCGTTTGCGTGGAGAATAGTAACGATAGCCATGGCGCACAACTGTGGTGGAACGCACCGCAGTTGTGCGCTGGCGTTCGTTGCACATGCGTCGCTTGGAGCTGGTGTCGGAAAGCAGCAGGTTTTGTGCCGACGGATGCGTTCCCCCCCCCCCCCCCCCCCCCCCCCCCCGAACACTACTCTTCCCTCCCCGTCGGGAAACCACCACCGTCGGAGAGGGAATCAAATAGAGGGCACTTAACCTTTCAGCCGGCCCCTGCAGGTGGTGTTCAACAGGGGTGAACAAAAGACGATGATGGGGGGAGATGATAGGGGTGTGTGTTCTGGAGGTCCAGATCTTGGGGAGGTGCTTCGGCTCCTGACACCCCCTGATTCATGCTGGATGTTTAAAGACGCACAGGCTGTGTTGTGTGTTGTCAGCACAACACAGGCGGGAAAGCTCATGGGATTTTGACTCTGAGAATAAAATGCATGCCGCATTGTATCGACTTTGTTCCCTCCACTCCTCCTGTCCTTTCTCCATTCATAAGAGGCCTTGATTAAACAAAGCATACAACAGATAAATAAACACAACACAAATGTCATATATTTTTTTTAATGTAGGCAGTGGGTACACTTGTAGTTTTGACTTGCATCATCCAATTACTTTCATAATTAGTCTTGTCCTGGGGTCAAATGCTTTTTAACTTGCACACTGCACTACAGAGGCGGCATTCTCATTGTGTCACGCTGAGTTTTTCTGAAATAATTATCGCGTAATGTCGCGAACTGCACATATCAACGCACATATTGTGTAGCCCGCTCACACCAGGAACCTGGGATTATTTGTTTCCATTATAAACAGGAAGCGTTCCAGACGTAATCGTTCTCAGAAGTAAACACAGACGCACCAATTTCCATCAACACCATTAACCTGAATGGCACGTTTCAAAGCCTTGGTGGGCCGGCAACATCGGCTCGGATTGATTTCGCATCACAGCACAACGTGCGTGCGATGATGAGACGATTACGCCTCGTCGAGATGACTTTTCGTTACTACTTCGTCTTTTCACCGCAGAGCAAATCCCGATTTCACCGCGGAGGTGGCGCATGCACGGTAAAACTACGTCGGCTGTCAGCGTGGCGCAGCTCATTCCCCAGCATTTGATTACGGTTTGGTGTACATTCTGCTCAACGCTGTTTGCTCTGCCCCGGCCTGTCAGACCACCGCTGTGTGCGTCAACGCACACAATAACGCACATGCTACAGAGTGCCAAGCACACAGGAGAGAGAGAGAGAGAGAGAGAGAGAGAGAGAGAGAGAGAGAGAGAGAGAGAGAGAGAGAGAGAGAGAGAGAGAGAGAGAGAGAGAGAGAGAGAGAGAGAGAGAGAGAGAGAGAGAGAGAGAGAGAGAGAGAGAGAGAGAGAGAGAGAGAGAGAGAGAGAGAGAGAGAGAGAGAGAGAGAGAGAGAGAGAGAGAGAGAAGTGGTTTGATTTCATGTTTAATCTTTTAAATTTTTTGGTGCGTTTTGTTTTAGGAGGGAAACATTTGGAGCGAGGCCAAAGTAATTAAACTCTTGCTGACTATGTACTTGGGTTGAAAAAGTATACACACATAACGAAGAGTGTTATGTGTATGTAAAAAAACTGTTGACAGGGTTCCCTGTGCTTTCAAAAATTGCGCGTTTATTGGCTTGGACATGTTTTGCTAAGACACAAAGCCAACTTTGCTTTGCTGTTCATTTACACATGCTCTCTCCTTGCTGTTGAGCTAGCTCGTGATTGAGCGACGGTAGCTCGTTGGCACACAATGACCATGAGGGAAACATTTAAACATAAACATCAAAACCCAGTGGACTGCGTTTGATATGCACGTCGGTTAAACTGTTTGGCTTCTCGTCGCGAGCGTAAAAACAACAACACACAAACCCCCTTCTCCCAAAGTTAGTATGGGGAAGAAAAACAAGACACCCATTTTACGTGACACACCTGTCACCCTTTTTAATCTGAGCTGTACACGGGGAAACTTGTTTTGCCCCATATTTGGAATACCATCCTTATGTATACCTATACGTGATTTAACCATAGTTATTTTATAGTGAACTTCAAATTCAATGGCAGCTATATGGGCATGTTCAGTCATCAATGAACACGTCAGCTGATCTGCCACCAGCTGATCAAGAGCAACGCCCAGCTGATGCTTCTTCTATCCGCTCTAAAGCCTGTCCTGTATGCAGTCTGGTCAGCCATGCTGGCAACGCGTTCCGGTGTTGAGCGGTGTTCTGTTCTGCGAGCAAGTCAGTTTCCTTCCATAGATGGTGTTAATGACTTGGGGGTTGAGGGTGGGAGGGCAAGGGCGAGCGCAGAACCTATTTCCGTTGGGAGTCTTAACAACCTGAGCTTCCAACGCACCATCCTGTTTTTATGAGTGCTCGATGTCCCCAGTGGAAAGGCCCGAAGGAAACAATGGCTCAAACAGCTACAGAGCTATAAATATATTGCTTAGCATCGATGCAATAGACTTCCATTGTGGTTTCGGAAACGCATTCAAATCGAGCCATCCCCTCCGGGGCAGGCCTGCTCTGTTCAGTGGAGTCCATTGTTACAATTGAGTCAACCGTCGTACGGTTGCCTGAAGGATCTTTGTCTTCAGTGACAGCCAGGCACACGAAACACCCGCAGCGCACACACTCGCTAGCCCTGCTACATTCAAATCGACCGCATGAACACTGAACAGAAACCAACACAATGAGGAATTATTGTTAAAAACAAAAAGGATTCACATTCCCATTTTGTATTTCGTGCTTCTCTTCGTTGTCTCCCACGCAAACAAACAAACAAACAAACAAACAAACACGAGGCGAAAACGCCAGGAGGCATCCAAGATGGAGCCCGGCAAGGTTTCGTCAAGCTAGCGTTGCTAGGCCTTTAGCGGGGGTTAGCGATGCGTCCTTCGTGTGACGCTCCGTTTGGAGCACAGGTGGAAAAGGTACATGCGGGCGGTGGTCCGTCATATCACTGTGTAATCAGCGTAATGTCGTGTGTCGACATTTAGCTGCCCCCTTGTCAGCTAAAGGGTACCAACACATCCCTGTGTGCGTTAGTGTTGGCGGGGGGGGGGGGGTAATGGCGGGACGCTCCAGTCCACGCTCGGGCTGAGCAGAAGCGCGGCGGAGCGTTGCGTTCTTCCTCGTCTACTTAATTGCGTGTTTGAGGGGCCTGCGTATTTGTGCAAGAGAAGGAGGAAAAAAGGCACGGGGGCCCGCCTAATTAGGGCCCTTTGACGTTAGCCGATGCGTTCCAGGGCACTGGCTGCGCCTTTCTGGATTGCAGGCAGACTTCCACGCAGCCAGGATTAATTATAAGGACTGTTATCATGAGGGTAGAGAGGGGGAGAGCCACGTGTTCACCATGCTGTGAATAGATATTAGGTAGGTTTTCTTTCTTTGTTCCACTCTGTTGCAAATTGGCTATGCCTCCGATGTGATTTTTCCTTTCCTTGTGTGTATTTATTTATTCGTCTGTTTCCTTGCTTGTTTGCTGTGTTTTTTATTTATTTTTATTGTGGGGTTCAGGGTGGTAAGTTGGTGCTGGAGTACTCTGTACTTTTTTTTTTTGAGAGGTTTTGTGATCTGCCTTGCGGATGAGTTATGCTGTGTAAGGGGAAGAGCAAGGGTTTAGGTCAGGGCGTGCTATGTGCAATGTGTGCCTTATTGGGCTGATTATTCTCGGTTCTCTATCGCTGGAACTGTGATCTACTGCTTATGTAAGTAATAGATGTGGTCCGTACTCAGGGAGCCATGGTTATGTCAATAACCTAAACGGTGGCTCGCAAGAAGGGGAGATTTGAAAGACTTGAACATGGCTTCAGCCAATCATTACGCTGATCCCAGTCTCGCCTCAGAAACATCAGCAGTGCAAAGCCGTGGCGTTCACGACAAACATGACACAAAGCAACATGCTAACGTCGTTGAAGGGGAGGTCTAAAAGAGGAAACCATTGAATGAGGAACACTTGTATGGGGTGTTGCAAAATTCAACTCAAAACTGTAGGGACAAACTGTCACCTTTTTTTATTTAAATGGAGGTTTATCCAACTGAGGTAAAATTATAAAGGAACTTTACAAAGAGAAATAGTAGAAGGATAAATAAACTCACTGTAACTAACTAATAGTTCTATCTTCAATTTATAAACGAAAACTAAAATTACAGATTGATTGACTGAATCATTGATGGAATAATCACTGTATTGTTATACCATTGATAACCATGTGTTTTTTTCCACAGAGGGTTCAGAACACAACAGATACCCTGATGAATCTAACAGGACGAAACGTGACAGACTTTCTAGTCAAGACCTATGAGAACCTGGGCAAAACAAGGTATTGTGTGGATGTGTGTGTGTGTGTGTGTGTGTGTGTGTGCTTTTGGGTAGTTTTTTTTTTATCTTAGTCCGATTTAAATTGAAAGAGCACAATTTTAAACAAATTATGAATAAATCATTTAGACATGATAAGAAATAAAATGAACATGAAATGAGTGTCTTTTACTCAAGTGTCATTCCATCCCATCTTACTTCCATAAGACACATTTCTTTTAATTAATTGTTATTCATTCCTACAAAAAAAGAGGTATTAAAGACATTTACTTTTGTCAAATGGCATTCATTGGAAAAGCGTGACATTCATAGACAGATGTCTTCTTAATTGAACATCTGTCCGGGTCTGTGGAGACCCGTGGGTCTGAGCTGAGGTGGAAGCCAGAAGCTCAGAAGATCCCAGTTTCCCTGGGTTTCATCATCGTGTCTTCCCTGAATGCTCCCATCACTGCTCCCATCACTGCTACTGCTATTACTGTTAGGACTGCTTCTCATGGACACGACGTCCTCTAAATAGCCCTCAGCAGCAACGTGCTCCCGCAAAAGAGGGTCAAAGTGTTTGCATTTGTGTTAAGCTCTGTCTGTTTGTCTGTCTGTCTGTCTGTCTGTCTGTCTGTCTGTGTCTCTCTCTCTCTCTCTGTATGTCTCTGTCTGTCTCTCTCCATCGCTCTCTCGCTCGCTCGTGCTGTCTCTCTTTCTGTCTCTCTCTCTCTGTATGTCTCTCTCTGTCTGTCTCTGTCTCTCTCTGTCGTTTCGGTTCTCTCACCTGTGTGTGTTTGTGTGTGTGAGAGAGAGCTGGAGAGTGAGTCAGAACTGTGTCCGTGTGATACCATTTGTGTGTGTGTGTGTGTGTGTGTGTGTCCATGCAGAACGCGCAGCAAATGCCCACGTTGATTCATGTCTACAGCCCTTGATCCTCTATGTCCGTCTGTCTCCCCCCCCCACACCTCACCCCATCACCCCCTCCCCCCCTCTAGATACGGGGGGATTTCAGTGGGAGAATCCAACTCCCAAGCCCGTCTCACCGAGGCAGAGATCCAAACTGCGTTTGCGGAACTTCGGACAATGTGGAAGGCATCCCAGGTAGCCATGTTTAAATTCCTAACAATGTGTTCTGAACAGATCTATTGCATTGCGTTTTGAAGCGATGAGTTTTTTGGTAATGGACACGGTTGTGGAGCCAGCCCGGGTTAATTCCCCCAGCCGGGTTCTGGGTTCAAATCCCAATGTCCACAGCTAAACCTGAGCATCCTTGAGCAAGATGCCCATACCACTACCTCATTAATTAATTAATGACGCTAGTGCAGTGCCCATCAAATCGTTCAAAACGTACCAGTTCAGAATGGGTCGATTGCCTGGCCTCCGGTATTGCTACTGGCATCTTTCTCAAGAGCCGCTCATCCAAACACCTTCCCACTCAACACTACACTTCCTCAGGTCCTCGGCAATAGGATGAACGGCACGACCGTGGAAACCGTCGAGAACATGGAAGGATAGACAGACATACAGAGAATCCTCACATTATGGTTATAGGTGGTTATGGTTATGTATCATTTAGGAAAAAGATAGTAATTAGGATCCTTCGCTGAGGCTGAATAATTACAGTTGAACATTCAGGTGTTCAGCCTGAATGTGCCAGTATTGCAGCCTGAGGCATCAGCCGTCCTATTCTGACACTGTGGCGCTCCAGCAACGCTTTTTGCATTTACCTTCAGTGGGCGTGGGCAGCGTTGATGGCGTTAGTTTTTTACCTGTGGTTGAAGGGGACAAAGTTGTTTGACTTCATAGGAGGACTTCATAGCATCACATCATTAATTTGTTTATGAATAAGTAGCTCCAAACAGCCAAGAGCCGATATCCAATCCAGTTTTTATTTTCTTTTTTCTTTTCTTTATGGGACATGGAAATTGCTCTGTTTGCTCGCGGCGTGCACTTTAAAGACTTTATGGACATGCACCTTTCCTTATCAGACGGGACGCAATCAACATCTCCACACCCCTTCCGGTGCATTTCCGGAAAATAGTCGAGACGCATTTCAAACCGTTGCAGCAGTGAGCTGCAACTTTGATCGGGTCTTCGGCACAGGACGAGAAAGGGGAAATACGCTAGCCCTACTGCGCTGATCCGCGCCTCTCCACTGAACTCCTATGTGGGCCGTGCGGATCGGAGACCCTGAGTCAGTATCTTCCGTTGGCCCCGGGCCTGAAACAACCCTCGTTGTGTTGGGTGTCTCCTGTGTCTAGACCGGGTCGCTGTGGAAACAACACACCAGCTGGGATCCCAGACGAGAAAAGATGTGCCTGCAGGAAAAAAAAATCTCTGCCAAATCTGTTGCTCTCTAAAGCAAATTACGAAAACCAAGAACAGCAACATTATCGCCAAAATGACATAAAAACAAACAACCCCACATCATCGGTGTATTGATGTACAGGTTACAACGCTTGTTCAACGATCCCTGCCGTGGTGCGTTGTGGGAAGGCAACAGGCAGCCAGAGAAGCTCTGGAGAAAGGTGGCTGCTGTGTATTCTAATCAAACAGCGGCCATATGCAAACGCACACGTTTGCCCTTTGATTTTTTTTTTATTCTAACTTGGAAGTCAAGTGTTAAGTGCGGCATGGCTTGCACCTGCACGCATCCTTTCCGACTTCTCAAGCATGCCTATTTCTTCATCCAGCGGGCCGACTCTGTTCTCTCCCCGACTCTCACTTAACAACTTTTTGCAGGTACATTTAACCAAAGTCGACTTGCAGTGAATTGAGATACAGATCACTATGGATGAGGCTAGAGGTGAGGGCGTCTTTGTTCGTGGCCTGAAACGTTACGTTTAAAAATGAAGAAAACGGTTGGCATTTAGATTCCATTGGTTTCACAAACAAAGCTTGAACCTGATTGGACGATCTTTGAGAGGTCGGTGTCAACCGGGGTCAAAGTTGAAATTGCTTGCACGTTGAGCGCAGCGTCAAGGTGCTAATCCGAGCTGCTCATCGGCAACGCCGACGCCGGAAGCTCATCATGCGTTCACACCTTTAGGCTGCGGACATAGGGGCTCAAACCCAGAACCTTTGGGCTGGGGGACCCTAGCAGCTACAGTGCTGTCCTGCCTGTCCTCCTTTAGGGACAATCACAGTCCCAGGCTAGACAAATGCTACGCCATTGGGATGTTCGAGAAGTAGTGAGATCACCCCAAACCTGACGAGTGTCTGGGGTGACCGTCAGCCTTTTTCCAGCTCCTCCTCCTCTCTCCTCTCTGTCTCTGTCTCTGTCTCTGTCTCTCTCTCTCTCTCTCTCTCTCTCTCTCTCTCTCTCTCTCTCTCTCTCTCTCTCTCTCTCTCTCTCTCTCTCTCTCTCTCTCTCTCTTCTGAAGGCTAATGTGACTTTAATTCCTACCACGGTGATGATGATGATGTAACCCTAACGGCTAGGCATTAGCTGCCCCCTGATTCTCCTTTTTCTTAAGGGCTACATCATCCTTGCGGGAAGGACATTCACTGGGGCAGTTTCACACACTAGTCCCTAACTCTTTAATTTACTATCCCCCCCCCCCTCTGTTCGAGGTCTTCTTCATCTCTTTTTATCATATACTATTTCATTTGATCTTTTATTAATATGATTTGGGTTTAGTTGCCAGGCCAGGAACTATGCAGAATTGGGTCTAATTGCAGTTTCTCGGCTGGCTGTTTGTTGGTGCGGGCTGGGGAGTATTGAATGAAATGTCAAGTGTATAATTATACGACGGCGTTATTCATGACTCCGTCTTTGTTCCACAGGCCGCGCTCTTCTTTGCCACTGTCTCCCGTTTTCTGTTTCTATTCCCCAACTCAAACAAAAGCTCTTTGAGTTGTCTATAGATGCACATTTCCCGAAATCAAAGGGAAATGTCAACGTCCGCCTTTTCCTTTATTTCATCACCGTCCCCGTTTCCTGTGAATAGCGGCATTGTGGCGCCACGCTCGGCTTTTGGACACACAAACAGCGAGTCCAGAGTTTACACACACACACACACACACACGCACACAACACACAACAGAGACACAACCCAGGCCCCCACCTGAAAGGCCGCATGGCGGCGGCGTTGGAGGAGCGCTAGCGGGGCCGCTAGCCAAACGAGTCGCGTCATGGTCCTTGACGGGAGAACCGCTGGAGTCAGGGAGTAGCGCGGGTGGCCGCTTGGCCTGCCGTCTTCTGTCCTATCACGGCTAATCCTCAGGAGGAGACGCAGTGATGATGTCATCTGGCACTCATCCCTCCATTCCTCTGTCCGTCCGTCCTTCCTTCCTTCCTTCCTTCCTTCCTTCCTTCCTTCCTTCCTTCCTTCCTTCCTTCCTTCCTTCCTTCCTTCCCTCCCTCCATCTCTTCCTCCCTCCCTCCATTTCTTCCTTCCCTCCCACCCTTCCCTACAGTATATCCCTCCCCCCTTCTTCCCTCCCTTCCTCCCGCCTTCCCTCCAGCTTTTCCTCCCCCCCCTTCTTCCCTCCCTTCCTCCCGCCTTCCCTCCAGCTTTTCCTCCCCCTCCCTCTCTTCCAACCCCCCTTTCCTTTCCTTCTCTCTCCACTAAAATCTAGAAGAGGGGAAAACTTTTAAATGAATAACTACATGAGATCCTTAGCTGAGGAAAAGTCTGAATTAAAGATGTGCAAAGGGAAGAGTTTTGAATTAAACAAGCCTTGTACCTCCCTTGTGTTATGAATAGGTAATGAGATGGAGCCGAACTGAATGGTGTTTAACACAAATACTCCATAGCAGGCAAAGTTCTTTGGTGTCTTCACAGTGTGACATTTAAAACAAACGGAAGCGTTGGACGAGAGTACGTTGGCTTATAGATGGACGGATTGGACAGAAGAAAAAAACCAGGAAACATTATTATTTCATCCAATCTTTGTTTTAATTGCAAAATGTTACCATGAATTTAGACAAATTCATGGTAAAAAAACACTTCAAGTGTGGCTTGCGCCTCACTTGAAGATTTTACTCATTAGGTACACACACACACACACACACACACACACACACACACACACACACACACACACACACACACACACACACACACACACACACACACACACACACACACACACACACACACACACACTCACTCTCGCGCTCTCTATCTTTCTCTGTCTCTCTCTCTCTCTCTCGTGTGTGTGTGTACTTGAGACATCTCTCTCGATTTACTTTCGCTTTCGCTTTCTTTCTCAACCGCGTCATTCCCAACCTGCCCCCCCCCCCACCCACACCCCCCACCCCAGCCTCCGTCTCCCGCCGCAGCCTCTTCTGATCAAGGCACGGAGGCCAATGCACGAGAGAGCGGGCTGCGTGGTGGTGGTGGAGGAAGTGACAGTGGTGCGGGGGGGGGTCATTTGCATTTATATCACACCCGTAATGTGGTCAGAGGGCTTCCATCTGAGCCTGGCGGTGGGAGATCGCTGTGGCACTCTTTTGGAAATCACACACGCATCTTCCTCAAGCTCATCTCACAGCCCATGTCTCGCGTAGACAGCCGGAATGGACAACAAGCTGCCCCTGACGCATCTCCCCCCTTGTTTCTCCCCTCCCCCGCCCCACCCACCCACCCACCCACCCACCCACCCCACCACCCCCGAAAGAAATCTCGAGTCGATCACCGTTTGATATCTTAGCGAAACTAGCGTGACACGATTATTCCTGATAATTCAGGCGTTTGGATTTGTTTGGGTTTCGATCTTCTCACCTTTCTCCCGGAGATGTAGAATAGATTTTTCTCAATGACAACCTGGCAACATCATGTCCTAAACGTTAAGCCTAGCTGGTGACGAAACGGAGATCAGTTACCATGGTTACCACTTGGCGGGATTTCAGCAGCTCTCAGGTGATTATTCTACCCAGACTCTGATCATAGAATTCACCCCAACAAATTAACGGATTTGTTGATACTCTACACACCCACACATACAATGTGCACACACTCACACACATACTCACAGGCATACGTATTTTCTTCATGCAAAATTACCCCTTTTAGTTGCATAAAGTACATAAAGCACCGTCCCATTTTCTCCCAGATTTTCTCACTTATGTGTTAATGGCGTGATTAAGATAGTTAAGACTGGAATATAAATAGCGAAACGGCGCCAGATGGTTCTGAACTGAGTTCGGGAAAAAGGGCAAAGTGAAAACCCAGTGTGTTTGGCAAAGGCAATAACAGATTACACTCATCAACATTGATTTTTGGTTCACAGAAAACTCTACAAAAGATTAATCATGGACACTGCTAACGAGAAATGGTAAAAAAAAAAAGAACTGTCTTTTCTCCAGACAATTTCTCCCAGCAAAGTGAGACGCTTGTCTCAAATGGCTTAAAACAAAGTGGTCTTAAATGCTTCTTTCTTCCTCTCCCGCCTTTTCTTTTTCTGACTCCAGCCTCTTGTTATGCATTTCAAAGAGTTGCTGTGGTTGTCCATGTGTATCCAATTAATTCTGAAAAGCCTTTCTCTCTCGCCCACCACCCAACCCCCCCCCCCCCCCCACACCCCCCCCCCCCCCCCCCTCACCACCACCACCCGACTCCCACACCTCTCCCCCCTCCCCCCTCACCACCACCACCCGACTCCCACACCTCTCCCCCTTCATTAGGACAACGTGACTCGTCAGATCCTCCAGAACCTCGAGACTCTGCTGATGGACTTGGGAACAAAGGATAACGTCAAGGTATCGTAAAGTCCACATCATATTTTCAATAGCATTTTTTTTTTTATGTTTAATATTTTTCTGCGTTTCATGGTTTGAATAGCCTCATCGCCAGACCAATTTGCAAATCTTTATCAGACTGCAACCTCTCAGTTCGTTTTCAATTTTCAAGGGGCCTTAGCGTCCAAAGTGTCTCTCGACGCAATTGGAAAGACCGACAACCAATCAGAGCAACCAAACGTATGACCCATCAGCGGCAGCCATCTTGGTAGTTTATGAAAATGCCTCAACGCCGCTCCCATAGGCCGCTCCTCAAGTCATCATATCAAACCCACCCCATATTAGATCAACGTTTGTGATTGGCCCAACCCTAGCTAGGTCTGCTTGAAATCTGTCAGAAACGGGAGCGGGGTGGGGGGGGGGGCAGACGCATTTGCCAGAGCAAATAAAACATGAGCCCACACATTCATCTGGTTCCCAGGCTCTTGTTTTTGTAAAACAGGAGATCCATCTTATGGTGGATGGCACCCCAGTTCCTACTTATCCCAGTCAGTCTCACTTTAACATAACCACAAAATGGAATGATTAAATACGCTTTAATTGTTTATCCTCAACCACACGTAACACTAAGGGGCCCCTGGTTTTTCATTTTTCTCCCCCAGCGCGTTCACGGACCGCACTCTGCTAGGTTTAATTAGACAATGAAGTTGCAACCCACATATGCTAACACCGCCAGGCTCACTTCCCACTCTGCCTACACAATGTAAGTCACTCTAGAGCTAATCCCACGTGGCCAGTCTTATGCTCACAAATGCACAGGAATCTCTGTGTGGTCATCACACAGAGAACCAATAAAATCCCGTTATTGAGCCACTTAAAGCTCAAGCTCACACACAGCCAATCAGATGCCCACCTCAGGGCGTTTGAGAATACTCTCCAACCAACATAGAGTTGGATCGATAACGCCCACTCCAGGTTAAACACACACTCACACAGAGCTTCAAAACGTGTGTGTGTGTCCTCTCAACCCTTATATTCAAAGAAATTGCGCATGAATGGCAAATAGTTATTTTCTAAATCCTCATCTTCAGCATGCTGCTTTGTGTTTTTTTTTTCATTTCTCGTGCGAGTGGAATTGGAACCTTCTCCCTGTTTTGCATCAAGCATTATCACTATTTAGACAAATTGCACTATTGTACAGTGTTGTTGCACACTTCCCATGTTTCTATAGCAGCAAGGATAGAGTAACACTCTCCATCTCCTAGTCATCACCATGGCTGCATCTCCAGAGTATAAAATAAAAAGTTTTATAATACGATTAATAGCAAGCACAAGGGTCATATGAATGCATTTATTAAACAGAGAAAAATACGTGTACATATTAGACACACACATCCCAGAAATATCCTACGCAGTTTCGATCCCAATGTTAAGAAAGGTTGCCGCCACCCCATTGGTTGAAATGCTTCCTGCCCCGCCCCCACAGGTGTGGTTCTACAACCAGGCGTGGCACGGCGTGGTGTCCTTCCTGGGCGTGGCCAACAACGCCATCCTGAGGGGCGGCCTGCCCGACACGCAGGATGGCCGGAGCTACGGCATCTCCGTCTCCAGCCACCCACTCAACCTCACCAAGGAACAGCTGTCCTACGTGTTGCTGTGAGTGGAACCCACCCCCCCCCACACACACACACGCACGCACGCACACACACGCACGCACGCATACACACGCACGCACGCATACACACGCACGCACGCATACACACGCACGCACGCACGCACGCATACACATACACACGCACACACGCATACACATACACACACACTCATACACACGCACGCACACACACGCACGCACGCACGCATACACATACACACACACGCACGCACGCATACACATACAGACACACGCATACACACATACAGACGCATACGCATACAGACGCATACGCAGACGCATAAACACACACAGACGCATACACACACACAGACTCATACACACACACAGACGCATAAACACACACAGACGCATACACACACACAGACTCATACACACACACAGACGCATACACACACACAGACGCATACACACACACAGACGCATACACACAGACACACACGCATACACCCGCACACGCATACACACACACACACACATACACATGCGTACACACGCACACACACACACACACACGCATACACACACGCATACACACACACATGCATTTTCATGCAAAACACCAATGTAAAGTAAGACGAGGACAATAAATAAGTTCCAAATAAAGATTGGAATAAAGATCAGGAAGGCACCCACCTCCCTTTGAACCTGGGTGGGGGGTGACGGGTAGAATCTATGTTTGCAGTGGTCACTTAGGAGCCGATTGAAATCCCTAAAGCGACTTAGCAGTCAGACTGAGAACAATAACAGTGGATCAATGTTGGACTAATTACAAAATTACCAAGTGCTGCACGAGCAAAATCTCTGGAAAGACAGCACAGTTGCTACAGGAATCAGAGTGACTCCTTTTTATTCCGATTTCTTTGTTGTATTAGTAGTAGTGGTGCATTATAGTTGCAACTCCGAGATCGTACATTTCAACAGCAATTTGCGTTCTCCCTTCAACATCACATCCACATCACCCAACGACAACAACAACAACAACAACACGAGTTCAAAACCAACAAAGTGCCCGCAAGTCGACAACCTCCCTTTCCACCTGGAGGCTCACATTTACACGTAGCCATTTAGCAGATGCTAGCTGTACACCCAAAAGCGTCACACACGTGAGACAATACATCCGCCATTGTGAGACTCGGCAACGGCAGTAAAAAAAAAAAGAAAGAGGACAGAGTAGATACAGGATTCACAGCACAAGGCAGGGAGGTCTTTTATTCGTTGTCGTTAGTGGTCGTCAAGTGCCTAATAGGAGAGAAAAAAGGTAATCATCTACAGTATGGGCGAAATACACAGACAAAGCAGCACAGCAAAGTCTGATGAACGAAAAACCAAACAGCTGGTGTGCTGAGTGGGAGAATGGAGAAGACAGATGAAGTGGTGAGGGACGGGCAAAAGGAGGCGTAAGAAGGTAGCGAACGGCGCAATAGGCAAACAGGCGGACAGGTAGATGAGGGATTTGCGCCGGTACACGCCGGCCCCTGGGATCCACTTCCGACGCGAGCGCTTTCTCGCTAGCGCGGCGGCGGCGGCCAGGGATCCCCACGAGCTTTGGAGATTGATGACGTGGTGCTCCTCAACTTGTACCGCCTCGTACCTTTTCTCCTTTCCTTTTCCCGTTTTATTTTGGTTTTGGCGTTTGTGCTATAAATGACCGCCTGCGGTTTCACAGCATTGTTTGCTTCCACGGTAGAGAGAAAAAATACATATTGTGTTTATATATATATATATATATATATATATATATATATATATACGGTGTCGCGTGTCGCTAGCATACGTTAGCCTTATCATTGATTTTAATGGAGATACATGGTCATATATATATAGTGAGTAATCACAACGCCATTCATTGCTATTCTCTGAGGTCATAGCGAAGCCCTGGGAATCCTGTTGCACATCATTTAAACACACATGAACCAAATGCACATAAAGAAAGCAGAAACCTGTTAGAGCTGTAAGAAGCATGCATATTTTTACCATGACTAGTTCATCGTTAGTCACTTTATTCTTTCCTTTTTTTTTTATGAAACATGCTTGGGTATTTTTTATTATAATATATATCTTGCTAATATAAGACATAGTTAAAGAAGATACTAGGCTACTTCATTAATTTCCGACAGGGAAACTCGGTCGTGTGAGTTTCATCTTCCAACAATGACGCCATTGTCCATTCTAGTGTTCTTTAATCCTCTAGCCCTCAGCCCATACTTTAGCCCCGCGATGCTAAAGCTTTTACCTGAACATTCCAGCGGCTCAGCGGCTAATTATCTCATACTAGCAATGTTAATCCCATGTGCTCGCCTGCCCCAGCGCTCGGCCTGCTCAGCGATGTATGTTCCTGGTGATCCGGTCACGTCGGCAGCGCTGATACAAGAGAGAGCTGTGAAGTCGCCACGGTAGTCGGCCAGGCAGTCTGTCTCACAGCCGAAGATTCAGCCTCAATTATTAGTCTTTGTTCTCCCCTCGAGTGTCGCCAGGGTAACGTCGACGAGGTTGTACTGTCCGTGGTTTATTTATTTGTTTGTGTGTGTGTGCGGAGATTAGGGAAGGGGTCCTGATTTGCTGCCGAAAAGGATTTGTTCTTTAAGAGGTGGGCAGGAAGAGCTAATGCTTTAATTAGCTCTTAAAAACAAGACACAGCTTTTATTTTCTGAAAACGCTTGCGCGCACAACACACACACACACACACACACACACACACACAGATACTGTTTACAATGCATATACGGCTTCTCTCCTACTCTATCTGAGATTGAGTGAGGATGACGGAATTGAAACCCCGCTCCTGCTGAGGTTGTACTGTCAATGCGTAATGGACACACATCTCCACGTGCATATTTATGTTGGAAAAGCAATCTCCCTGCACTCCAAGAATGAAACCCCCCCCCCCCACACACACACACACACACATACACACACACACACACACACACACACACAGACCACTATAAATGTTGGCAGTTATTTGCAGTGCTGTGGCTGAGAGCCTAGAGATCTATATATAATTTTTGTATTTCATTTTCTGGGAATTAAGCATACTTTTATTGCAATAAAAGATCTTCTCCTAAAATAAAAAGATGTGGATGTTATTTTGACCTTTTGGAAGATGTCCAAGCTACATTGTGTATTTTTAACATTTCAGAAATTTGATATGGTAATGCATTCAAAATTAAACAATGCTGCTTATGCTTTTTTTGTGTGGAAACCTCTCAGGTTAATGTCTCTGTACCACCTTTTGTGCAAAATACAACAATACCTCATCGTAGATGTCTGGATAAATGCAAGAGGGCAACGGGAGAGAAGCAGCAGCAACATAACCTGACAACAGAAGGAAAATAGAGTTTGACCCATTCTACCCTGGTGTATTTTGTTCGGCCAATGTTTCTCTTACTTTCCCTATTCCTTCCTGAAGAACCGTTATGTTCTCAGACGTGTGCCAATGGTGTCAATAACACAATCATTTTAGCACCTCTTCCTAAGCAGCTGCTGTATATCTTGTCTCTCCTCCTTCCCCCTCCCCCCCTCCCTCTCCCCCTCCCCATCCCCCCGCCGAATCCTTGTTACACCACAACGCCTCGAGCGTGCCGACGCAGCCTTACCCCCTTAGTTCCATCACGAGCTAATTAGCAGCCTAGCTTGTCCTGTCGCTCTGGCAAATAGCCGGCTTAAAATGTTCAAGGTTAGCTCATTAGCCATTTTGTCCCTTTAACTATCCTCCGCGACCGGCGTCAATACTCGAGAAAAAGCGGTCGAAAAGTGGGGCGACGCCAGCCGCGCGTCATGGTTTCATACTTAAACGTCCTAATTGCGTCTGCTTGCCGCTGATAAATGCAGACGCGTAGCCACACAAAGTAAGTAATTTAATATGCAAATTATGCCGCATGGAGTCTTTGGAGAGATTAGCACTCGCTGGGTGAGGTGGGGGATGGAGTTAATAAAATAAACTGTTTAGTAATTGCTCATTGAGCAAATCCAATGAGGAGGACATGTTCAAAGCTGAACACACATGTATGGCGATGTGTCATTGGTCCCCCTCAGTTTTGCACAAAACCACTTCTTTTGTTTAGTTCACAACCACATGCAATACAATGTTGTGCAATGAAAACATACAAAGTCATCTCGTAATCAAGCTTGAAAAAGATGGCCGTCTTGGGACCATTTAATAATTATCTTTTAATGCAGCTTCACCAGGGAAGAGTTATGGACTTTGGCTAATATTCTGAGACAAAGTCTGTAATAAATTGCTCACAAAAAGAGATTAGTCACAAATTGACAAAAAACTAAGCGAGAAGCCAGAAATGTGAGTCAGTTTTTCTCAATGTGGATATTTGAAGTACATTTTACAGTATGACATTATTGCAAAATGACTTAATAATACCAAATGGACATACATGCCACTGTGTCTATTTTACCAGTTCCTTTTCTAGTATTGCATGTACATAACTGAGCATTCAAGCTCTAACCTTAAAAACAGACAGCTGCCCTAACTGAAAAATGCTCACAATCTGTGTCCTCTCTCCTGTGTGTCCGTGTGTGTGTTCTTGTGAACCCACAGGGCGGCGACCTCCACCAACCTGGTGGTGTCCATCTGCGTCATCTTCGCCATGTCCTTCATCCCCGCCAGTTTCGTCCTCTTCCTCATCCAGGAGAGGGTGAACAAGGCCAAGCACCTGCAGTTTGTCAGTGGCGTCAACCCCACCATCTACTGGGTGGCCAACTTCGCCTGGGACATGGTGAGACTCGGGAGAGTCCCGTGTGGGGGGGAGGCTGGCGTTTCAGTCCGTGGTCACACGTTCCTTTTTTTGTTTTTGTTTTTTGATTTTCAAAGCGACTTGCCGTGAATTGAGATACCTGTGAGATCGAGGCGTTCAGAGGTGTCATCGTACGACACACACAGATGGCGCTCGTAACGCTAATTATAGGTCTGCTTTTTTCATGAACCTGGGCATAGGGTGGTAGACGCATCTTCACTGGTTAAGTCTACTAGCCGTGCCCTGGTACATGAAAGCGTAACACCTGTGTTGGTCAGATGATGCCCCAGAGAAAAGGGTATTTTAAGGAGCCGATAGGGGATCTAAGGATTTAGATTTTTAATAAGGTTAATATAATATGATGATTATTAATTATGTTATAATTATAACATTTATATATTTTTTATTTGTCAATAATTGTATGATCGTAGAAATGAGGAAACAAGGAGAAAGACAGTGTCTGTGGCTGTCACTCTCTGTGACACAGAAAGATCGAGACGGAGGAGTCGGCTCTGAATTTGTTGGCACATCCCGAGGAGATGAATAAGATGTCTGTTTCCAAAAGAAAAAGGTTCTCTGCCCTTTGACTGCGAATGTACGTTGGAGGTTCACTTATGTGAATGGACCACTTAAGATGTCATTGCCCTTGCATCACTTTGATTGCCCACACATGCACACACTTCACAAGTTCATGAGTTAGGTCATCTTCTACAATCATTTATTTTTCCAACCCACGCCTGTATTGAAATAATGTAATTTGGGCACTTAAGCTAATAATGCTGTGGTACAGGTTGGTAAAGTCGGCTCCTAATAACCGGCCGATCCAACAGTATCCACCGCACTGTTCGTCTCTATCGGTTCTGGTTCAGCAGGTTTCACTAATGATGTATACAGTATGAATGGTAGCCCATTGGCTGGTGCCTTTCACACCTGATTGCTGTTGGCCATTCATTTGGAAAGTGTGGCTGTGAGGAAAAATGACATTGGGCAGTTTTGTTGTCCTGACATTTAAATGCTTTGTAAGAGGAGAAAAATATGAATGCACTGTTTCTTTATGATCTTCTCCTTTCCGCGACGGGAAGTTTAATTGTAAATACAAACTGCGGCATAGATATTTTTGGGGCAAATTGAAACGCGTTTCACTGAACAACTCATCATTCTTCTATGAATGTGTATTTCATTTCATTTTCCTGTTCTTTATGTTTCTGCTGGTAAACACAAGGGGGGGGGGGGGGGTCGGATGAATCGAGGGAGGGAGATGAATCGATGATAATGTGGTGTCAACTAATTTAAATTTAAAAGCTTTCGTCAAAGTCGTAACATGTTTCTCCCACTTGTAACAAACCATTAAAATCCTATTAAAATGGGGGAAAAAAGTTCACTGGTTTTAAAATGCCAAAAGCGTTACTCATGCGCTCAGTGAAATGTGTCGCTGACAGACCACTTGCACTCCAGAAGAGGATTTGATTGCTCCGTCGCCCTCTCGCCAAATTAATAGAAAATGAGACTTGGAGATACACGAGCGCTAATTAAAAAGTCATCTATATATTTTATAATTACACGTTTACTCACTGTCCAACGGAAACAAAAAAAATTAAAAAGTCGAAGGCAAGCTAAATATTCATCCATCTTGTCACTTCATATGGCCGTGTGTGTGTACGTTTGAGCCTGGCATGGTCTTGATCTTGACGTGGATAACAATTAAGATTTCATCTTGGTTCATTTGTTGTTGTTGTCGTCTTTGTTTTTGCTTTGACAGTGTAACTACGCGGTGCCATGTTTCCTCGTGATCTTCATCTTCCTCTGTTTCCAGCAAAAGGCCTACGTGTCGCCTCCTAACCTCCCCGCTCTGATTCTGCTGCTCTTCATGTACGGGTAAGTGGTTTGATGAGGCCCAGATCTGCCCTTTGAAGTGTCTGAGCAGTACAAACAGAGGGACAGACAATGACGGGGATTCAAGTTGAAATGGACTGTGAGGAAGAAAAGGAAAATAAATTTAAATGACAGGCATAGACACCGAAACCGTTTTTTTATTTTTTATCACCACATGGTAGATGTAATATTTGTATTTATTAAAAACCAAAACAAGAACTTAATTTCAGTTAGAATGAGTTGGATTCCTTGTAACTTTGAATCATCGTCTTTGATTAACTTCTCTGGGCGCAGGTAAGTCCATTATGAATCTGTCGCATACAATTGATTAAAAAAAGAAATAATAATATGAGAACATTTCAAAGCAACGTTTCACACCACCTATCTGCATCGACATAATCATTCCTGGAGAAAAAAAAAAGAAGAAACGTTCCAGATATAGTCCATGCCTTCACCAGACAACAAAACACTTCTGCATTCAGCGGACCTCTCCTTTCCTCCCCGCGGTCCGTCTCGAATGTGCGAGTGAGAACGTTCCGTTGTTTCCCCACACAGGTGGTCCATCACCCCCATGATGTACCCGGCCACCTTCCTGTTCAGCGTGCCCAGCACGGCCTACGTGGTGCTGACCTGCATCAACCTCTTCATCGGCATCAACGGCAGCGTGGCCACCTTCTTCATGGAGCTGTTTGATGACAATGTGAGTCTGTTTCCCCCCACCTCACCCTGGGCGCACGCACGCGCACACACATGCACACACATGCACGCACACAGGCATGTGCTCACACAGACGGCCCTCTTACATCCTTGAGTATGATCATGGACACACACACTCACCGACTTCATCACTCACGCACATGTACACACACTGGTATGTACTTACACACACTCTCGTGCGCTTACACACGTTCTAGCTCCCACACGCGCACACCCACACAAACACACACACACACACACACACACAAATCCACCCACAAATGCACTCATGCATGAACAGATTCACAAGAGTACACACTCACGCAAGCCATACACACACTACAGCTTCTAATGCAACACACGTGTGCCCGCATACATCAGGTGAGATTTACTGCTCCGCTGGACTATAAGCTCCAGAATGTGGGAATAGCAAGACATAACTAATGTAATAATAATGTATTTCCTTTACACTGTCAAGCGTCTTTGCAGAGGTGTCAGTTTTCATCCATTCCCTTGAATGTTTAATCGTTTGGTAAACTAATGCAGTGTCTTTCTCGGAAAAAAGAATGTTGCCATCCATTTTCAAAGAGTTTAGTTTATCTATCTTTTAACTGATGTCTGCTTCGGTTGATGGGCTGAGCGGAGACAAAAGGAACGAGTTGTTGACCGGCATTCATTCTCAATTTGACTCTTCATCTCCACACTCCGTACCTGGAAATAGACAGAACTAATTACCAATACACCTGGGTTCTCTTTTGCAATTTCTGTAGTTTTGTAGTTTGAGTTCAATCTTCATTTCAAATAACAAGTCACTCTTTTTCCCTGATTGCCTTACGACTACATCCGGCTTCGTCTCTTAATGTCTGCGTTTGACTTGTCTTGAAAATCCTGGAAAGTGTCCAGCAGCAACGTGACATGGCCCCCGAACCACTTTCTTCTCCCTGCTGTCCCTCACCTTAGCTTCTGACTCAGATGCTTCCGTTCTGCCACTCTTCAGCGCTGGCGAGGTTTCCTACTTGGTACTATGTTGTTACGTATCCACAGATGCTTTTATCCAAAGTCCCCTGCACGTTGACTTGCTTTAGACGCATGTTGTTAATGAGCAGCGCTGGGCCTACAGGCAGACGGCACACTTTGGGGTCCAACCCCACAGCTGTTCGGTCATGAGTCAAACACCCTCACCGCCGCCAGCCCAGTACCCTCTACCCTTTTTCCTTCCTCATCACCAAAGATAAACCTTTGCATGCAGATGATATCATTGTCACGATTCATTGGCTTTCATTTTCCTTTTGTGTGATGGCTCCCTCTTCGTCGCACGGCGTCCCTGTTACGTCGTTCAGACGTTTTGATGCACTCTCTGTTCATGCGATTTATTTGCCGGCGCGGTTGTGGAAACGGGACGTGCAACTTCATTAAGAACGGCTGACGCTGATAATATGCTAACAGCCAAGTGTGCCTGCCGCTGGTTTTACAAGGATATGCCACAGCGCACGCCTCTCGCTACTCGTCTCCAGGGCATCGGCGCTTGGACAAATGCCGGTTTCTTCACTGGACGCGGTGGAAATACACCAGACTCTGCATGAATAGAAACACCCCGACCGTGTCCCAGTTAGCCGAAGACGGGGCTACGTCCCACATCTCGACAGGCGGTTCACTCCCAAGCTCCCGCCGAGTGGATGCACACCTTTACCCCCATTCGGCCACCATTTTGTCTCTCCTTTCGTCGTTGTAGCGGGCGCTAAAACGGAGGCGCCCTGCGGTTTCGCTCTTTCCACCGTGAACGTATTTCTGAGCGTGGGGTGGGAGGGGTGCAGAACCGAGGGGTACCCTACAGAACGGCACCGATTTCTTTGCGAGGAAAGACGGGACGAAGTTGCAGAAACAAAACAAAAGTAAAGCCCCAGAGGAGTCAAAGAGGAGCGCGGGCTCCAGAGATGTCCCAGTTTGTCTCGCGCTACGACGGGCCCCGGGAAAGGTGTCATGCATTTATTTCTACTTTTTTTTTTTGTGTCCTGCTCCCTGTGGATTGCGCCAAATCCCAGCACTGCACTGTGTGCATGAAAAGGGTTGTTTTCACTCAATAACTGCATCGCTACCACTCTGTACAAACACACCAGACACCTGCCCTAAACATGTCTGTGTGTGAGTGTGTGTGTGTGTGTGTAGGACAGAGAATGCATCACGAAGGGGTGCAGATGCACTTGCGTGTGTGTGTCTATGTTTGTGTGTGAGCGAGTGCTTGTGCGTTTGTATGACAGAGAATGTGCGTCCAGGTTGTGTGGATGCAAGTGTGTATTATCAGCAGTGATTCCAAGAGATGTGAATACAACATTGTGTGTGTGTGTGTGTGTCCATGCATCTGTTTTCTGGGCCGACCTGTCGATGAGGACAGAGGCCAGCTGTGTTCGTCAAACCTTTTGGGACGTTTTGGGACCCTGCACACCCAGTCTGTCAGTGAACACTGCCTGCACTTGACCAAGGTGTTCTATGTTTATAACTGGAATGGAAATACATTTAGCTATAGTTGGATACAGGCACACAAGTAGTCTGATATGTACAAAAAATAAAGATTCCCAGTAACTACGTTACAAAAGTGATAACGTCGATATCGGAGTACTTCCAATTAGGCTGAATGGGGACCACGTCTCTAACAGTAGAGTTGATTTCATATTGAACATTGTACATTGTTTCCTCGTATCCGGTTCATGGAAGCATTCCCTGTAGTGTGCGTTATAGTTGTAGTGTTCTTCCATGTGATTCCCAGCGGTGTCGATGGTATCGGGGAACAGGGAAGCGGCAATATGGGGCAGACAAAACCCACAGAGACCCCCTCCTCTCCCCCACCACAACCACCCCAGCCATTTGGATATGATTTATAGGCTCTCTGTCCAAACGTTGGTTGATGTCGAAAAGAAATGTTGAGCGTTTTGCCTTTCTGCTCTCCTCGATGGACAGCCAATCAGAAGTCAAGACGGCTTCCATTCTAGTCAAGTATCGACCTGCAATCAAGGCATGCATTCGGTTTTTTACATTTTTCCCACAATTACATCTTAGCCAGACATGTCATCCATTATTATTGTGATTATTGTTATTAATTAAAAAATAAATAAGGGTTAGGGCATTAAACATTAGTGACCCCCCTCCTTAGCCCACCCACGTGCATACAAACTGAAAGGATTTTCAGGTTACTTTCAACTCGCCGTCCGACCGTCACACACCAAAACCCGTGTTTATTCATCAGCATAGTGCTCCAGTGTCAGTTAAGCGTCACTATATTATTGGCGGCGACGTTCGCTTCTAAATCTTCCCCACGGTCGTCAGGCATATGCAGATGAGCGCGGCGGCGATAAATACACACGGCTCGGACACCTGGAGGTTTTTAGCACCGACGTCTTCGTCAACGAGGTCGTTGGTGCGCTCACTCTGTGTTTGTGGAGACTCGGTGTTTGTGGAGAGAAAGTAGGCCAGTGACCACATACCACTCAAACGTCTCCACCTCCTCTTCTCCGTATGCACACGCCTACTTTGTTTAGTTGTATCTTGATCACGGGCTTTGATTTGTAGTTTTTCATGCGATCAACTCATTGGGGTTTGACCATGTGAGACCCGGGTGGATTATGGGAAATATAGTGCAAAAGATGCATGTTAGGCCTACAAAAGTAGACGATGAAATTGCTTACTACTGAATGAAGTGTGCACTTATACTTGGTGCTTTATTCTGGTTACATCATTGTGTGAGTAATTCGACGTGCAAGTCCACCAATCAAAACCCCAAATTGGAAACCCCAGATTAGCATCAACTCTTTATTTTGACTAATTCAATGTTTACTGCCAGCTGAACATGTGAATCATATCTACTATTGCTTTAACTAAATCTGACCTCCGTTTTGTAACTTTCCGTAGTTAAGTGTTACCAAAACTTTGTACAACTCAAGTCGTTTTTCACCAAATTTACCAGAAAGAGGATTATATATATATGTATGTTTTTAAATGCCAGTGTTCCCTATTGGCTGAAAACGAGCACAGCTTGTATCAACGCATTCCTTCCATAACAATATGGGTCACCGAGATAAAATCGAATATTCAAATTCACCCCTTAATTTCCTCCCCTCCCGTAACGTCACCCACCTCCGCCCTTGTCATCGCCCTTCCTCTTGGCCTGCCAAAATAAAATACATATGACTAATTTAAAGTCTCTTTGGATGTAAGAAAGTCCTTTGAACACTGTGTTGAGTCAAGGCGGCATGCATTATGCATAAAGTTGCTTTTGAACGGCACAAGGAGTCAGACGTGCCAATACTCTATTTCCTCACTGTCTGTCTCGGTCTCTTCTTCTGTGTACATCATGTGGACGCTGTCTCTCTCCCTTTTCCTCCTCCACCCTGTCAACGATGTATTTCCTTCCCTTTCCTCCCATTCTGTTCCTCCCTCCTCCTCTCGCTCTCTTTTCTCTTATTTCCTTTCCTCTCTTTTCCTTCCCGTCCATCACCTCTCCTTCCCTTTCCTTTCCTCTCATCTCCTGTCTTCTCTATTCATGTTCTCTTCTCTCCTTTCCTTTTCCCTCATCTCCTTCGTTCGCCTCTCCATTCGTCTCTCTAGCCTAGTTTCTCTCTACTTTCGTCTTTCCTCTCCTTGCGTCTCTATGCTTCCCTCCTCTTTCATCCTCTTTCCTATCTTCCCCTATCCTCTGCTCTTTTTCTCTGCTCCTTTCCTCTCCTCATTTCATCTCTCCTCTTCATTCCTGTCCTCTGCTGTTCCTCCCCCCTCTTTGTTGTCTCCTCTCTCCTTGTATATGCACGCAGCCCTCTCTCCCTTCCCTCATTATCACTTTATTTGCCCTGGGGCTGTCACTCAGTGACGGGGCTCTTCCATTGTGTCTTTATTTATACAATTACCGCTAGTGTGGTTTCACCAGGCGTTTCTTGATTATAGCTTCCGGGGGGGGGGGGGGGGGGGGGGGGGGGGTGCAAATGGAACAACGAGGGACAGGAGAATATGAGGCACGAGTGATCCATCCATTAGTGTTACTCTGGTTTGGGAATCAATATGGACGTGTCCGTTGTGTTGCTCCGCCGTCCGCCGTCCCTGGTTTGTCTGTGTAGTCGTCGTGAGGGTGTCACGGCCGGTGTTGGCGGGGCAGCAGGAACATATGGGATGGAATCCAAATGCAGACGAGTACTCTGTAACAAAAAGGCTTTTAATAAGAAAACTCAAAGCTCTCAGTTCCACAAACTGGCAGAAAAACACGAACAACCAGAGAACCACAAGGACAAAGGGACATGACAAATACAAAGAAGCGACAAGGCAACAAAGGAAGTGAACTGGTATGTAATGGGAGAGACTTAACGGGGGAATGAGGTGCAGGTGGGAAGATTGACAGAGAAGCTCAAGAGAGGGGAAAGGTCTAAGGACATCTGGTGAACAGGTGGAGAATGGAAACTAAACAACAAAAATAAGAGTCGGACTATGACAGAGGGAAGATAAACCAAGGCTACGGTAAGGTGTTGTTTTGTTTAGGCGTTGGACTATGTTTTGTAGTCTTCCCACGATCCACCTGTCGTAGATCAAGATTCTTGATTCTGGCCTTCGCTTGCTTTTCACAGCAACACGACACTATATTGCTTCCCTGGTGCTCATTTTGATCAGAGTCTCTTCTCTTTGCTCGACAGTGTGACCTTTTCTCTCTCTCTCTCTCTCTAGGTTCATTTCCATCCACCTGTTTTTAAATGCAAGTTCCATTTGCGCATAAAGAAAATCTAAAAAAGTTTTCATGCTTGAGGGAGGTGGACAAGTCGGTGTGTCAACAAAAGATGTATGCGACGCAGTGCAATGTAAAGAGATTCAGCGAATAAATGTGAATAAATGATGATGTACAGAAATTGCATGACTCAAATGTCACTCAAGCTTCCGTTCCACTGGAGAGTAGAGAAATGGCGGCTGTTGAAAACATCAGGCAATGCGTTGACCAATGAGGAGTCGCTCTTTAAATGAGGTCATCTCATTGCAGCCTCTTCTTCCGCAGTGGTACAATGGCACCTGACAGGAGGATTAGTGGCACTTATTGCTTATCTTGATGATTCAACTCCTAATATTCACATAACAGTAGTGGATGGAAATGCGCATACTTTTGCATTTTATTTTCCGATTTCTGAAAGATTCTGTAAAAATGTGCCCCTCCCCCCCATTGCTTATCATATCAACCCCCTCCAGCAGTAGCCGAATATCTCAGCCCCCCCCGGGGGCCAGACAGACAGATTGCCACGGGCAACATTTCCCTCACCTTCAGGGCTCGCGTCCTATTGCATGTTTCATTGTCCTAGTTCTCGTGTCCACGTGTTCACCCGTGTGTCTGTATGTGCCTTTTTCGTTTCTCCAATAGAGTGTGGCTCGCATCAATGACATTGTGAAGCAAGTGCTACTGATTTTCCCACATTTCTGTCTGGGACGCGGACTCATCGACATGGCTAAGAACGAAGCGATGGCCACACTGTTCAGCAGCTTTGGTAAGAGTCATCCTTTTTTATTTTCTGGTTTCTATTTCAGTTTTATTTCTATTACAGTACAGGCATTAAAAAAATAAGATTGCAAGAATGGTTTGAGAGAGAAGAATATAACGACTCATTTAACTCCAATCCATTACTCCACCTTGACCCAAAATGTATTTATGTATAATTGTAGGGTTGTATATTTGATGGAGTGCAGTGCCAATAGTTCGTTTTTCCCTACGCATGCTGCCAAATATCCACGCTCCATTCAATTGGTCTTGTTCGCTTTAAATCCTCAAGGGAGCGGGGGTAATGAGTTCCCTCAAAGTTCAACCTAACTAAAGGCTCAATTCCTTCCAAGGAACGACACGCCACCGGTACCACGTACCAGCAATCAGTCGCCTATGAGAGGGGAACATTTGTTCAGTTACACAAGGCCCACTGCTCCCTCCCAGTGGACACACGACTGTCACAACCGTTACAGTTAGACAGAGGAGGAGCAGAGCCGCGCGCAGGTAGTGACAGGCAGATACGATGAGAGAGGAAAAGACGGGAGCGTGTGAGAGGTGGTGGAGAAGTGGGAGAGGAGCTGAACAGGGAATGTGAGGGAGCATGAGAGGAGGTGAACAGAGGTAGTGGAGGCGCGTGAGTGGAGGTGAACAGAGGTAGTGGAGGCGCGTGAGTGGAGGTGAACAGAGGTAGTGGAGGAGCATGAGTGGAGGTGAACAGAGGTAGTGGAGGTGAACAGAGGTAGTGGAGGCGCGTGAGTGGAGGTGAACAGAGGTAGTGGAGGCGCGTGAGTGGAGGTGAACAGAGGTAGTGGAGGCGCGTGAGTGGAGGTGAACAGAGGTAGTGGAGGAGCATGAGTGGAGGTGAACAGAGGTAGTGGAGGTGAACAGAGGTAGTGGAGGCGCGTGAGTGGAGGTGAACAGAGGTAGTGGAGGTGAACAGGGGTAGTGGAGGCGAACATGGTGAGTGCGGGCAGGTATTTAAGATGAGAAGAAAAGCGTGAAAGCGCTGTAGGAGTCTTGTCTCTTCAACCGGAGTTGGAGCGAGAAAATACGGGTTTGATTAATATTTTGCAGGCGGCAGTGGAGGGCATGACGAGAAAAGCAATCACAACTTAAAAAGGGCCTGGTGGTGGAGAGGTGGCTATTTACCAGAGAATGAGGCTGAAAACGCTCTCCTTTCTTCCCATGTCTTCTAGGCCAACCCCACCCCACTACCCCCTCATCCTCTCTCTCTCTCTCACACACACACACACACACACACACACACACACACACACACACAAACTTATGCACGCACACAAGCACACACACACATGCACGCACACACACACACACACACACTCACTCACACATACAGTCATTTGTTGGAAGATGAGGAGAAAGGGTGCATGTAAAAAAGACACAATAAGCATTCGGCCATGTGGGCTTTGAGCGTGAATGTGGAGGATATCTGCAGCTTCTCCATAGAAACCGGTCACAGGGATCTCTTTGAGGCGAGTTGGAAAGCTAAATTAAGGGGGTTTCACAAAGGGAACCCTCAAACCGCTCTCAAAATGCACTTAGCGGAATGAAACGAAGCTTTTAAAGGGAGCTGGCCGGGGCTCTTAATAAAAACGAAATCACGACACACTGTAATGCAATTCGTTCTTTAACTCTACCTCTGGGGGTTTTGAATTTGATACGACGGCGACGGCGGCTACCCGATAGCATAAAAAATGTATGAAAGAGCCATTTGAAGCTTCATAGAAACAATGACTTCTCTTGGATCTCTTTTTCCGGGCTGGTATTTCCTATTTTCCTGTCTTGCTCCCCAGGGGAGGACCGCTTTAAAGACCCCCTGGGCTGGGACATGGTGGGGAAGAACCTGTGTGCCATGTCCATCCAGGGCGCTGTCATGTTTGCCTTCACCCTGCTCATCCAGTACAGCTTCTTCTGCAAGCCCAGGTAGGCCTCCTCTCCTTCAGCACACATAGCCGTCCTGGAGCCAGATGCCCGAGCCGTGACACCTGCTCCTTAGTGGCATGTAGCGACGACGTCAGTGGCTGTGAATAAATAACAGTCAAGGGGAAATGTACGGAGTTGTCAGGTCACATCTGTACAGTAACCGTACAGCATGCGATGTGTACGTCTCCCTTAAGCTATGTTTGTTTAGCTATTCATGACAGTTAGTCATGTTATTTATATATATATATACATATAGCTATAGCTCATTATACCATTGGACCTTTTTCCAAAATTAGAACAATGGTTCATATAATTGAATAACATCAAGATATGTTCATATGAAACCATGCATTTTAATAGGAATAGTCGATGTTTTATAGTTGTTAGGCTATGAATACTAACAACTATTTTTGTTGCACCGCAACATTGTTAGGCACATATAAACCTCTTCATCGATTGACTAAGTCATTTAGCTGATTAATTGATTAGCAAAATGAGGTTGTCAAGGAAACGACATTAAAAGGAATATAGTTTCCTTGATTTTCTTGATTTTGTTACTTTTGATTTTCTTTTGCTCTGGAGATATCGTTCCCTTCTATTGCCGGAGCTCATGTTGATGATTCCCCTTTAAAGGCTTTACTCCCCACTCCGATATTATTGCGCCCGTGACTAACCCCTCTGCCCTTCCCCAGGGCGACTGTGGGAAAGTCATTATCTCGGGATCAGGAGGAAGATGTCGACGTCGCCCGGGAACGCCAGCGGGTTCTTCAGGGCCCGGGCCAGCAGAAGGACCTGCTGCGGATCATGGAGCTCACCAAGGTATCCTGCAGTCGTGTCCCTGTTTCGGTGCTCCTGTTGGGGCTTCAGGCTTCCCCTTTCGGTCCTGTGGAGCTCCACTGTTGGAGCATTGCATTTACAAACAGCCAGGGTTGTGTTCGACAATGATTAAGAATTGCATGCAGTCTTCCAACAGTTAAAAGTGTCACAGACATCATTCGCAGTTATTTTAATCTCTACTCCAGCCCCGGTCATTATTTCACGGGTCACGTCGTTTAACATCAATTTGCTGTGTAATTATGTTGATTCAACGTGGGGGGGGGGGGGGGGGGGGGAACACTTTAGAACACTCCATGCGGCCCAAGGACCAGCCATCCTCTCTGCCCCTCCCTTACCAATAAGCCCCGCTATCTGCTGACACGACGTCTCTGCCCGATTCCTCCCCATGCCGGGAGCCTTCATAACAGTGGCTGCTGCATGTGTTCAAAAACAAACGTCGGAGAGTACATACAGTGGTGGTCTACTGTGGTGAAGCGTTGGACAGAGTTGTTCATCCCTATAATTTACAATTCTCTTGCATGAAAGGGTATCTCGACTTGTGCTGCTGCATCACGACTGGCGAAGGTTTCCAACCTGGATGTCAGTAGATCTGCTGGGTAGGAGCAGTGCGGCGCCGTCCACGCTGTCCTGGGGCTGAGCTGACTGGTGTCTGGATATGTGGAAACTAGGCGAGGGAGCTCTCCGCGGTGCTTAACCGACCAGTTTACGGGTTTGGCAACACTAGTTTAGGGAGCTGTCCGTGGTGCTGTACCAACACGAGCTTATGTGCGTCACCACAAGGTGAGGGTGCTGTCCGTGGTGCTGAACCGACCAGTTTAGCGATGCCTGGACACTCGGTGAGAGAGCTCTCCAGTGTGCTGAACCAAGCAGTGTTGGTCTACGTGGACGCTAGGCGAAGGAGCGGTCCGTGGTGCTGAACCGATCAGCATTCAGATGCATCCACACCAGCTGGGGGAGTCATCCGTGCTGCTGAACCAACAAGTGTTTACATGCGTCAACGCTAGGTGATGGAGCTGTCCATGGTGCTAAACAAATCAGTGTTTCGATTCTTTGTGATGGGAAAACAAACACACTCACATGCTCATGGCTCACACAAGCGATAGCTAAGTGGCACTAGGAGTGGAGCGAAGGCCCTGTAGTGGCTATACGGGGCACTTGGGGGGGGGGGGGGAACAAACCGCAGCCTGCCCTGCATGGTCGTTGCCATGGTTGCGCCGCAGCAGGGCGTACCGCTCCCCGTGGCCGAGATTCAAACGCTCCATGCGTCCAACAGATGTCATGCAGCCGGCGTCATCTAGGGACAGGCTCGAGAAGCCCCCCTTTCGGTTCACTCTTACCACACACTCATCTCATATCATTCTCATACCAACTTGCCGCTCTGTCGCTCACCCCGACTGGCAAGCACGCGCGACACACTTGGTTAAAATGGTTTCTTAATGCTTCACGGCTTAGTGGATCTTTCAGCAGCAGTGGACAGAATGCGGTGCTCGCCTCTTTTAAGGGTGAAGGCTATGCTGTACTGTCTTTTTAAGTTTATACAAAGCTGCTTTTTTTGGTGAATGTTTAAAATATTTTTAGGCTCCCAAATGTCACAGATTATGCTTAAAGAGATTTCATAAAATATTTATGAAAAATAAAAGGAATGGGAAGAATATGTATATATAAACATATAGGATCAAATCGAATTGAAATTACTGGAAACCAATTATTTCAGTAGTGTTTGTGATTCAGATGGTAACAAACTTTTACGTTTAACTGAAGGGTTACTGAGTTACATGTTGCATGATGTAGCATATCCAGCACTGCTTGCATTTTGCATTTTGCTTTAAAATTAAAAAGCCTTCCTAGTTGTATATATTCCTTTATTCACATTTGTGTTCGTTTCTTTCGTTGTATTTTTATATAATAGGATTTAAAACACGTAATTGTATGGTACCTTTAGAAAAACAAAGTTAACAGAGTGCTTTAACATGCAAAATAAAACCTATTAACACCCAAGGCAGGGAATATATTTTTACTTGGCAATGAACATGTTGGTCATTCACAAAAATCATCCCCCTCAAGGGAGGCGATTTATGTGAGGGATGATCTCCCTACTGACTAGTAGCTTCTCAACGCCGTGATCTAATGCTGGTATGTTTTATACCATGCAGACACCCATGGCTGCCACCCCTAGCTTACGATATAACCAAAACCCAGCATCGGGAGAAGGGATGTGTTCTGCGCTGGCCACAGCTGCGGCCCGTCTGATTAAGGTCCGGACACCAATTTGATCAACGAGCGCAAGGCTTCAGCGGCCATATGCTACCGGCCCGGCTCTGTCATAAATCTCAGAATGTGTTTTGAAGCGATCGATGGGCCATCAGTCATTTGTCCGATCCTCTGCGCCTCCTCTCCCCTTTCCTGTCTTCTATCCCGGCTCGGACAAATGTTTTGCTCTGTGCCCCAGCCACTAGCCGTTAGCTGTAGCGCTGTAGCACCTGTTTGCATATACGCTGTTCGTCGTAGCGCTGTAGCCTCGGTTTGCATATACGCTGTTAGCTGCAGCACTTTATATCAAGTGCACTGTTAGCTGTAGAGCTAAAGCACTTGTTCGCATATGTGCTGTTAGCTGTAGAGCTAAAGCCCTTGTTCGCATATGTACTGTTAGCTGTAGAGCTATAGCACTTGGTAGCATTTGTGCTGTCCAGTTCTCTTTTTATCACTCCAAAGAAAAAACGAATAAATACAGGAAGGCAACAACCCCCCTGATGAGTGTTGAAAAAAAAATCATTACACCAATTTAGTAGGTCCTTTGACGTGTATAAATGCTAGAGCAATAACTTAACTCCACGCAACTTAATTTAGACATTGTGTTCTCCGTAGAATGGTATTTGTGCTGAGCACTTCTGAGACTCGGGCGTGATAAGTGGTCGTAAACACAAACTGAAAGGCTGATGAAACGGCAGAACATCCTAGGCCTTACTAATGGTGAACCCCTTGTTGTTCACCATCGTTTACTATGCGTTTGTGTTTACTTTTGTTCTCCAAATTTTCAAGCAACACTAAAAAAGTATACTCGTCTTGTCAAGCTATTTTAATTCAGATTTTAGGAGGCAGAACAATTATGAAAATTAGCAGAATCAATTCTCACAAATTGTTTATCAGCATTGATCACTAAGCCTATTTTAATTGTGCGTTTTCTTTATCTTTTGTGTTAATGTTTAATTTTATACATTTTCAGGACATAAAATGTCTAATTACAAGAAGACCCACTGAAAAAAAGAACAGTTGTTCCTTCGTTCAAAGAGCGACTCCTTCCCCGTGTTGGTTTTTGCTCGTTAACAATGTCCCCGTACCTGTCCCATCATTCTGTCAAAACAGCACCAAACAAACGGCGTCTTTGAAACGTCTCCAGAATACCGCGATGCTACGCGAAAGAACTGGCGGCCGTGGAAGGCGTCGCCGTGTCCTGAGTGTAAAGCCAGGTGCATCCGTCTATTTTCCACAGATCGTGATCCGTTGTCGTCGTTGTTCTCCATTTCATTTTATTTTTGAATACTTTGTTCAAAGCTTTATTTTTATTTTTTTTCAAGTTCAGAGTCAAACGCAAATATGAGGCAGCTGGGGCGAGGCCGTCCATCGGGGGACTGAGGAGACGGCACTCGGAGGTGGTTTTGAAGTGAGAACATGATCTAGGTGGGGGGGGGGGGGGGGGGTCTACTCAGAGTCAGAATGCAAAATGCCGCGGTCTCCTTTTTAACTCGACGGCTCCTCTTAGGACTGCAGACCAGAAGCCTCCGTTGGTCTGCACCATCCTATCTGCCTCTTTTTTGTTTGGATTATTTATTCATATTTAAAGCAATGGTAATCATGGCCAAGTGATGGGTATGGCCAGATGTTACAGAAATAAACACTTAGCAGCAGCAGCTTTTTGGGTTTGTATTTTTGTCCATCATGTTTATTCATGGGACTCAACCATGTTCAGAAAACTCAAATCTGCTCAAATCCTCAAACTACATGAGGGGTTCTAAGGGAAAGGAGGCGTTGCTGTGTTGTCTTTCTGTATGTACATCACATGCGACACACACACATACATACACATACATACACACACATACGACTGAATCACTACTCAATCCACCGGTGCCATGACAGCTTTTGTCACTAAAAGGGGATTTTATGCATCTATTTATGTGTACCCAAGAAACTTGGCGAAAAACATAACATTACATTCAGATGCCTTAAACATACCCTTCTCTACAGCACCATGTTCTCCGCTGTATGCAAATTATGTTTGCTATATGACAATTTATAAATGACATCCTATAGTTTCATTGACCTTCCCCATCTGATGAAGCCCTGCGACGGGCGTTTCAATTAAGTCCCATCCAATCAGATCCCGGGGGACCAGTCACATTCCTTCCTATGTTTTTTGCTTCGACACTAATTACCTGTTTGTACCTGGAAACGTGTCGCCTTCCATTATGAGTCGGATGCGCTCTTTCGGTGGCATCTTTCGGGACGAGTTCACAGTTTAAATGCAGCGGTTTGCCCTCCTGGGGCGACGAGCAGACTCTTTAAGTCTTTACCTATTTGACAGAATGTGATTTAAAACCTCTCACGCACCGCGCGCCATCGCTCGCCTGTCATCGGTTACGGCAGCCCAACTGTTAGGTCCGATGGGGGCGGAATGGATGAAAGAAATCCACATCTGTGCGCCGTTAGAACGTCCTATCACGTAACGCGCTGTCAACCGATGGAAGAAAAAAAGACCCCACAAACATCCATAGAATGACAGTGAGACTGTAGAGAGGAAATATATGTCGGTATAGATAACTTAAGAGATTCTGCTTGGTCTCCCGCGGGAAATGGGACTTCTCGTTCACACCTAAAACGTAGTTGTGTTTCCTGCTCTAGAACACGCGTGCCTTGTCAACATGTGCTCCCACACCCTGTCTTACACTCCATGTTTTCTCATGCTTGCCGCCAAGACCCCCCCACCACCAACCATCACCATCATACTTCATAATCACCACTCGAATTTAATACGTTAATGTATCACTCCGCCTGTCTTTTTGTGCCTCTGTCTGTCTGTCTGTCTGTCTGTCTGTCTGTCTGTCTGTCTGTCTGTCTGTCTGTCTCTCTCTCTCTCTCTCTCTCCCCCTCTCTCTCTCCCCCCCTCTCGACGTGTGTGCACACCGAGGCAGGCTGGCAGGGCCGCTTGATTAAGCTCACCTGTCTGTTTTCCCCCACCACAGGTGTACCCTGGGAAAAAGACCCCGGCTGTGGATCGGGTCTGTGTGGGCATACCTGCTGCAGAGGTGAGCATAGTGCTGCACAGACAGACAGGTGGACATGCACACGCACATACACACATACACACAGCCAGGCTTCCACCCCTCACTGACACATGGACACAATGGCGAAGAGGAGAATAGTGAAGGCATGCTCTTTCTTGTTTCTCGACACTGTAGCCTAGCTTATATATTATGGAGCTAATATAATAATATCGAGTGACATACTCATGGTACAACCTCAATGTTGCAATATAACTGAGACATTAAAGCTGCAATCAGCCATGTTTGCCTGCCTTACTTATTATATTGGTGTAATTAAATTGTGATTTGATTGAGTCTCATAGTGCTCATGTATTTGTTGGATTAGTTCGTTTTATAGGATGTTTACACACAGACGTATTGTATTTATTTATATATTATATCCTATTGTCAAATTTGATTGATTTGTTCAGGAGACATTTCATATATTTGGTTTGTTTCAGACAAAATGATAAATGATAGTCACCTTGTTTTGCTGCCTTATCTCAATAACACAAAAGCAATTCTCTTGAGACAAACCCCCACCTGAACCAACACACTCAGATAATAGCCCAGAATCACTGACACGGGCATGTCAACTCAGTTGGCTCGTTGTCAGCAGCCAAACCTTTGGTCGTTTGCCTCCCAAATCCCAAATGTTTAGGGCAGCGAAATAATGCAAGGTATCTCCGTGGAACACACACAAACACACAGTGTTTTTCATGCATTATTCACTTCAAGCTTTGCCTCTTTCGTGGGTGAATCCAACTCTTGCCAAGACCCAGGTCACAAACAGCCGTGGATGAATGATTGACAGAAATCAAATATAAGTACAGGAGCCGGCGATGCTAAGCTAGGTCACAGGAGAGGCAACTTCCTGTCAGGTGCCTTCAAGACAGCTGTGAGACGGAGGCAACTCGCCATCCCATAATGTAATATTGAAGCATGATATGGTTTTCTACCTCTCATACGCTTTTCTGCTGTAGGGAATATATAAGCTCTTAGTCCCTGGGTTGGTATTCTCTGCAGTCCAGCCAGTGAGATGAGATACTTTACTAATACTAGACTGGAAATGGTATTGTCATCGCAGGAGAACTGGAAAGTAATAAGAATTACCACACATTATTATTTAACACATTTTGATATAAGGTTAAACTAATTAACAATAAAATAATGACAGTAAAAATCGACCTTTATACACTATATAAAGTAGTGATTATGTCAACAATAAAAGTTTCTTTATTTTCTTATTTTCTGTTCTTTTTGTTCTGGAAAAGATGCTTACCGCCAAATAAAGGGGAACATGAACATTATATTAATTAGGCGGCTGCCAAAATGGAAAGGGATTTTAGTGCACATGTACGTGTATTCTATTTTTTTCCAGTGGCAATGGTCCAAATGATAGAAGTGGTGAAGTTATGGCGAAGGTCTTGTATACAAACGTATTCAACGCAATAAGGATTCTCATTGACGTATGCAACGTGCAATGTGTGGGACTCCATTGATTCAGTTGTGTGTTCGGGATTTAATCTTATCACTCCAACAATGTTTATCGTTAAATGTATTTATTCATTGTCTGCATTGATATTCCGATCACATATCTAGATGTGATTTTATTCATAATGAATCAGAATCTAAAAGTCATCAGCCTCTAAATATACATTCACTCGACTCACTTATACCCTTGCATCAAAAACAAACTCAAGCACTCTAAACACGTACTATAAAAATATTTCTTTATTCATGGAAACATGATTTTTTGTAAATATATATATATATATATGTATAATAGATTTGTATAGTTAGGAAAACATTCCATGTTGTCTCCTCTGAAGTGAGGAAAAGATTGCTCCCGATTTTCAGAAAGCCACAGAATAAACAAAATCCTGTTGTATTTGTATAGCTCTCAGGAGAGAGAGACCCAGGAACTGATGCTTCTTCTCGTGGAAGAGGCTTGCAACAAATTATAACTCCCTATTTACTGCATCCCGCCAACGGCCTTGGCCAGTCAGGGAAGCATAATTCCAGAGTCAGAGAGGCATTACGCTCTCATGCAGTTCTCTCTAGCGACCTATGAAAATCAATACTTCGTCTCGCATTTAATCCGCCGTAGCCTAGTTTGTCGGTTGTTTTGTCTACACCACCCAACAAAGAAGCAAAGCGTCCATACGGAGGTCAGGGAGATTCGGGACGCTTTAAAACCTACAGAAGCACCACTGCAGAATCGGCTGACAATGTCTCATTTACAATAGGAACGTGACAACGATGCACCTATTTTCGTTGTTGATACGGAACTGGTTTCAAATTAACTGTAAGAATACATAACCTGATTTTTAATAAATGCATATAAATTCAAACCCCAAATTGGTCTGCTAACAACTGTTCATTCCTTGTGTGAAAAAAATCAACAAGGTCTCCTAAAGGCTTTGGCTATAATTCTAAAACACAGACTCCGTTTTGCTAATGATTTGTTTTGTGGTTGTCATTGCCAGTGTTTCGGCTTGCTGGGAATCAACGGGGCGGGGAAGACCACCACCTTTAAGATGCTGACGGGGGACATCCCAGTCTCTGGGGGCGAGGCCTATCTAAACGGATACAGGTGAGCCACTAACCGCTAGCGTTAGCATCGGCGAGCGACTCATCATAATTAGCCACCCAAGATGGCCGCTGCCCGGTATGGGGGGGAGGGGAGGATAGCGCCTGGGGATTTCTGTGTGCTTCCTTGCAAACTCTCGCACTTTATCTATATCTCTGTCTGTTAGTCTATCTATCTGTCTGTCTGTCTTTCTTTTGTTCTTTTATCCTTTAGTTATTTTGTGCTTTCTTTTTCTATCTAGCTCTCTGTATCTTAACCTATATCGATCTTTACCTACGTCTCTGTTTTTCCTGGTCAGCAGCAGCCAGTCAGCTGAGGTGTACGGTCTACCCGCTGCTCTGCCCTCGGTTCAGCTTGCATCCCCACCCGTCTCGCTCATCTCCCATTCCCCTTTCACAGCTGTGTGGCTCATCAATACCGCTGCTCGCTATTTCCCTCTCTGTCTCTTCCTCGCGCAATCACTCTCCGAAACTCTGTACACGTACGGAAAAAGACCAAAACGCCGCCCTGACACTACTGATGAGAGATGCCGTGCGATTTCCTGCTTTCTTTTTTCCTTTTTCTTTGTCTCGTTGCAACAAACAACGTCGTCTTTGCGCACGCACGCACGCCCGCTCAGACACACGTCTCTCTTAGCGAAGGAACAAAGTTGTGCCCCGGAGTTTTGTGGCGTTGCTGCCTCAGAGCCCTGTGTTGGGCCTTTGCGTGGCAACGGTTGCCGTCGTTTTATTTAGTTAATTTACAACGGCGGTAATTAACTTTGTGTTGAGCGGGAGTGGGAGCTGAGGCAAGGCGAAGGTATCTCAAGCAGGGATGCTAATGTTGACTAATGTGCCTTTGAAAGATTAAAGAAACATCTCCTGCTACACCTTCAGGGGGAAGAGAGACTTGAAAAGAATGGAGAACGTATGAATACGCCCACTCCACCCTCATTTTTATGTTATCTTAGCTTGTTGCGTGCCCCAAACGTTTGATGGAGAGTATTCATTTTTGCTTTCTTTGAGTCCAGTTTCCTCAAGATAGATGCTCCAGTTAAATGTGTAGGGCTACGCTATACTGCACACCAAGCGCTTCGGTGACTGCTTTCATTTAGGGGAGGGGTGTATTGCTGTTCAGGCCTTCGTTTTCTCCACTCACTCCTATTGCTAAAACATTTTGCATTGATAGAGTGACGTGACCTGCTAACCCAAAACAGCCAGTAACAGGTAACTCATGCAATGGCATGTGTTTAACCCATAGAGGGCCATTTGAGTCCTTTTTGACATCTCATCCTACGTTTAAAAAAAACGTTGTGCATTTTGAGTCGAGATTTGAGCCTGGATAGATTCCACAGCACTACGGTGCGACCCAACAACATCAAATCTAAACCAAGTTTTTCAGTTTAGATTTCCTTCAAGGAAAGAAATGACAGCATGTTTCTGCCCCCCCCCCCACCGCTCCCAGCATACGGACGGAGATGAGCCTCGTGCACCAGAACATGGGCTACTGCCCCCAGTTTGACGGCATCGACGATCTGCTGACCGGCCGCGAGCATCTGCAGTTCTACGCCCGATTGCGGGGGGTTCCGGAGAAGGAGGTCGCCATGGTAACTGCTGCATTCCCCCCACCCCATCCCCATCCCCATCCCCACCCACCCCCAACACAAAATCACTTCCTCGTTTATCTACCGTTTTTTTTTGTTTCCCTATACAAATAAAAGCAAGTTCAATTAAAAAGACTACAAAACAACCGGCGACAAAGGAGCTACTTGCATAAACAAGACAGTAACGGGTCCCTCTTCGGAGGGTTGTTGGTTTTTTATAAGCCTGTGTGTGTGTGTGTGTGTGTGTCCATTACTCTCCTCCACCGGCTCAACCAGAGCACACATTAACTCCCAGGTCCGGATGCTCAGTGATAGATAACCCCGGCCAGTAGGGGAGCATATATAATGAATAAGGGGCCCGTGTGGTGGAGAAGCCAGAGCCTGTGGTTTATGCCTCTCCATTATTCAAGCCCCCCAGTGGTGTCTGGGGGCGGGGGGGGGGGGGGGGGGGGGCGCCGCCCCTACCCCACCCCGCCAAGCAACCAAGTGAGCGAAGGGATCAAAAGAGGGAGAAACGGCGTGGCGGTGAAAACCACGGGCCTTGAACCCAGTACCAGCACTTTGATCACCCCTCTTTAAAGTTCTGGCGTGTATGCACTGTTCCGTCCCACGGTACCAACCATGACTGTGTTTTCCCTCTATCGTGTGTTTGTATCTGTTGTTTGTTCAGAGTGGGCGGGGAGGGGGGCGGGAGAGAACCTCTAGTGTATGACGGTAAACAAACGTGCCGGCACTGGAGGTGCTATCAATTGTGGATGTGTGAATGGAATGTATCAACATGGACAGGAATCGGTAGGTTTTGCGGGTGTCTAATCCGCCCGGTAGTGGGGGAGGGGTTTGAAAGAGTCCGATTAATCCAGAAGTCTGCGGTGAAGGTCTTTACTGTGGGGCCAACTGCCTGGTCTTTGAAGCCGGCGGCCCGTGAAATACAATAGTTCCATAGGGGACTCTTCCTGACCGTCGCACACAATGCAAACACTGGCTCCAAAAGGTTGTCTTTGAGCGCTCATTTCTTTGTCTTCATTCTGGCTCATTTCAAGGTGGCCGAATGGGGAATCCAGAAGTTGGGATTGGTGAAATATTCCAACAAATCGGCCGGCACTTACAGCGGGGGGAACAAACGCAAGCTGTCCACAGCCATGGCTCTGATTGGCTGCCCTCCGGTCATCTTCCTGGTGAGATTTATGAAGCTTTATTGACAACGGAAAGATCCAAACTCAAATGCTAACGATGTCGTGAGGATGATGTCGATGATGATGAAGGGGATGATGTTGATAACGATGCTGATGGTAATAATAAGTATGATGGTGGAAATAAAGATGAAGATTATGGTGATAATGAAGAAGACAAGGATAACTGTGATGATGGTGATATTGATGTGATCGCAGTGATGAGGATGACGCTGGTGTCATGATGGCTTCCTATAGCGTTCCTGTAGAGTGTGTTCACCACCCGATCAACAGCAGCATGAGGGCTGTTTGTAGTCTCTGTGTCTCTTCATGCATGAATTCTGGCCCTATGGAGAGCATACGCTGGCCAGGATCGACCAGGTGGATGATTTTCTCAGACAACAACAATCATTTCCTAGAGAATTACAGCGGAGGGCTTTTTGTGACGCGTGCTTCTCCAAACTACCGGGGAGAGTCTAGTAGATCAAGCGACTTAATGGCTTGTAGGGGAGGAAGATGGCGTTTTTTTTTAAGGGGTTCATCGCGAGTCATATGCCATTTCACTGGCTCATCAAAGACCCAATCTGATCTGCGGGGGGACAGCGAGAGAGAAAGAAGGGAAAAAGCCCACCAGCCTGTAAACAAACACACAGCGCTGCTGTAGGGTATTAATGCCGTCTTTTTTCGGTCGTGTTGGATCTCAACCGCCTGCTCTCTTCTGCAAAATCTCTTGAGAATATGATGACGCAAACGCGATGCAGGATCCTCATAATAAGCCCAATACAAAGAAAAGCCTTGCGTTACGGGAAGATCAATGAAGCGTGTGCGTGCGTGCGTGTGTGTGGGTGTGTGTGTGTGTGTCTGGGAGTGTGTGTGTGTGTGTGTGTGTGTGTCTGGGAGTGTGTGTGTGTGTGTGTGTGTGTGTGTGTGGGTGGGTGTCAAGGTCACACTCAGTGCCGCACTGATGGCTTTTAAGCAAAGTCAAGTACACAGCCTTTGCACAACGACCCATCACACCAGTACCCGAGTGTCCTTGAGCAACACAATGGAGCTCTCTGTGGACACGCGTCTAGGGAGACGTGGGCCGACCTGATCCTCTGCCCTACCGTGTGAAAGACGTCAGAACACTTCACTATAGAAAAGAACTACTCATTTCTATTTTAAATTAAGTTTCAAAATGTCCTAAATGTGGACATTGTTCTGAATTTCCACATATGCTATCATTTATTTTTGTATTCACCCCTAACCCCGACACGTTTACTTTCCTAAAGCGCATTTCAAAAGCCAACATACAAACCTGCATTCAGACTTCAGACACAGGAACACAGGCGTGCCCATCGAGTGTCAGTTTGGCTTTCACTTCAAGACAGCAGGGCAGTGGGTAGCCAGGGGTGTCAGTAGCATTGTTGTTGTTCTCACGGGGGTCCCGGGGGTAAACACTACTGTATACTTGCACAGGGACTCTTTTTGTGAGGAGTTAGATGTGGGGGGAGGGGGGGGGGGTGCATTAGGCATGGCGTTAAAGACCCCTCCACACACACAGACACACACACACACACACACACACACACTTGCCCCTTGGGGAATGTGGAGTGTAGCCCAGGCATGGAGCTCACCCAGTCAATGGATGCCTCTCACTCTCTAATCGTGCATAGACAGATTAGCCCCAAGGAGGTGTGTGTGTGTGTGTGTGTGTGTGTGTGTGTGTGTGGAAATCATGAGACATTTGGCTGTGTGAATTGCCTTGCACTTTGTGTGTGTGTCTGAGTGTGTGTTGTGTGTGTGTGCGTATGTTTTTGTGTGTGTGTGTGTGTGTGTGTCCGGGGATAGGTCAGGGATGTGCTTATGTCATTTGGTTTGGAAGCTTTAGAATATTTTTAATGAAGGGAAACGGACCACACGATGTGTGAGCAGACAAACACTGCTGATTGGGCTGAGAATACTTGTTTGTGTTGAAATTAAGAAATGAACCTGGAACGTTTCCGAGGTATTTTAAGAAACGAAATCACCCATTTGGCTTTAACGAGACATAATGAAGCGTATCAAACACAAATACCCCCCAAAAAAGGGTTGATTTACGAAAAGCTAAAATTGTGGTCCATTCGGGCAACATAATTTGAGTCTCTGTTGAACTGGAATATTGAATTGAAGCTACAAGGAGTTTTTCAGCGTGTGTTGTCATGGTGACTGTAGGATGAGCCAACCACCGGAATGGACCCCAAGGCTCGCCGCTTCCTGTGGGACTGCATTCTCAGCATCCTCAAAGATGGCCGCTCGGTGATCCTCACATCACACAGGTAATGTTTTTATTTTACTACTTTGGTGTTCCCTTTTGTGTGCGTGTAGATTAACGCTGTTCCAATTAGATATGATGAGTCTGAATACAGCGTGGCAGTTTGAAGTGCGTGCAGTCGACCTATCGTGATTCGACGGTATAATAGCTCAATGTTGAGTTGTTTTTCCTTCCCTCTTTATTGTATTGTTTTCCAGTGTTGGTTGGAGGTCGTCCATTTTTTATGAGTTATGCCAACTTACTGTTTTTGTCGCCTTTCTTTTCCTCCCAAAGAAAAGTCAAGAGCCGTTTTTGAAGTTTATGCGTCAACTCTTGATGCCCTCACTTAATTCTCAATCAATTATTCAAGTAAAAAAAAAAAAAAAGAAAGAAGAAGCTCTTGTATCACTCTTCTTATATATTTAAACCAATAACCCTTAAAATTCTGTATTTCACAATGTGCTGATATTATTTGTGGCACATTTCACAATTTTTTTTTTCTTCTTCTATTTATTTGTTGTTGTTCTCTTCCATTTGGTCGTGCTCACGACAGCATGTAAATAATTTGTGTTTCTGTGTCATTTATTTCTTGAACTCGGAACATGCATTATGCTGTTTGTGTGCATCGCCCTCTCACTGACGAATGGCACGCATTTGTTGTTGTTGCTCCTGTTGTCGCATCCAATCGTCCGTGACACGACCAGGTGTTTGCGTTTGTCAAGTGGTGCATTCATCGCCTTTCTATTTATTTTTTTATTTTTTTACAAAGTCATAATCCCCTAATGGCGCCATCGCTCAGGAGCCGCTCCACAGAGTTCGGCCTCGGCCACAACACGACTCAAACGCCACCCCGGGCCCAAACATGCACGAGCGATGGATGCTCCGGACTACAGAGGGTGGCCAACCCCCGACTACAGGCCAGCCCCTAACTTAGCCTGTGCGTGCGAAATGACAAGACGCCTCCTAACTTAGCCTGTGTCGCAGATGAGGAGGAAAAGGAGCCAAACGTGAACCAGAAGTCATTTCCATTTCTGTTGTAACGGGTTTCCCTAAATAAGTTCCCCTTAATTCGAGCTTGTCACCGTGTACGTACAAGTGTTTCTCTACCTCCAGAGCGAGCAAAGCGTCGTGAATGGCTGCCACAACGTTGCAAACGAGCCCCGACTATCTTACTCATCACTTACCTTTGTCTGCAGAGATGTCTGGAGAGTTGCCGAAGCCGATGCCAACAAGAGGGATGAGAAATACAGTCTTTCATTTAAAACACCTTTTATTTAACTGCAAGATACATTTCCCATGCCTCCCCCTCACGTGCCATAGAGACCGTTTAAAGACTAAACTTCAATGGTTTAAGTTTAGTCTGTCACCGTCGATGCAGTGCCTCCTCTAAACGTACTCCGACGCTTTTCCATTCGTCACACCGCACATCAGCAACTTGTGACTCCCGCCTTTACTTTGTAAAGAAACAATGTGATCTCTTCTTCTGTTTTACCAGCATGGAGGAATGTGAAGCTTTGTGCACACGCATGGCCATCATGGTGAATGGACGCTTCAAATGCCTCGGGAGCATACAGCATCTCAAAAGCAGGTACGTCCTTCTGTTTATTGTCTCCACGCAGCAGCAGCAGTAGCAATAGGGGTTCAAGTGCAAACGAAATAACCGCATCCCTCGAAGCTTCCTGAACGTAGAGGCAGAAACATATTTGTCCTTGGAGTGTCTCTCTCGTTTCGCTTTGTTATTGGTATGGAATGCAAGTCATATGTGCTATCTATGCTTTTAACCAGAAGTACTTAGGAATAAGGGGCGTGTCAGTGGCGGGTGTTGTACTCGAGGATGGTAGGCTGGGAACATGAGGGATCGAACCCAGTCCTTTCTTACTGGGCGGAACATCCTAGCGACCAAATTATCCTGCCCTCCTAATTTCTTCTACTCTCTCATACAGTTTTGTAATTTGAGTGGATATAGATCCATAAATACGAATCCGCTAGAGGCTACTCTATATATATATATATATATATATATATATATATACACAGTAATATAATGGGAATACATGTAGTGGCATAAAAACGAATCCAGTTATCCAGTTCGGATATAAATATGTACAAATAAAGGATAAATGCTTGCGAACTAAGCATTTCATTTCTTTATGTTATGTTTGCATCTGGATATAAGCAGATGGTGAAGAATAGTCTGATTGTTGCCTTTGTCTACAAATGATTCACATAGCCGACGTTAAGCACTCCTCATCAGCGACAATCTCCTGCCTTTTTGGTTTGTTCCCCCTCCACACCCATGCGTTGTATTTCGACACGGTCAACCTCAAGCAATGCACCACGAGTCTCTTTAACCTGTCACCGGGTAGAGTGTCTTGTTTAAGTCGGCTGTCAAGATGTGTCGCTCCCATGCAAGACACGATTAAAGTGTGTGGGGAAACACACACACACACACACACCCTCACAGAGACCCATCCAACGCATTTCTGGCTGCTTATTGGACGGTAAAGGACATCCAATCAGACGCCGTGGATATGGACTGCCTTTTTCAGTCCATTTGAACAAAACCTCTCCACACAGCTCATTCCGTGAAACAGAGCTTCCTGCTAGTCGGGCTGACGGGCGCTAAAAGCACACTGTACAGCTGCTGCACGTAAACTCTCTTAAAGACCAAGGGAGGAAGCTCCAATAAGAGGCGCGATAAGTCAAAATGTCACCGGTGCTCCTTTAAAGGCTCTGGCGCAAAGCTCATCATGGAACTCATTGTGCACGGCTTCCCGTAAGCCCTGCCCCACTTTGGGTCCGCGGTCTCTCTGTGATGTTCTTCTGACATTTCCCAAGGTTGACGCTCGCGACCCCCACTGCTTTCCCCTTCTCTCTTACCCCCCCCCCCCCCTCCCAAGATCCAGTCTGGGGTGACGTTATTACCACACACATTGGACCCACTCCGATGCATGTCCCAACACACACACACCTAGGACAGGAGATAAAGAGATCCATAAACTCTGTGTGATTGGCGGCACACACACGTGTTTCAAGGTGTGTGTGTGCTGCAGAGGGGGTGTTATTATTATTTTATTTTATTTATTACCACGCCATAGGCTTTAATCTCAAGGGTATTTCCCATTATGGTCTGTATTATCACGGCTCCAGATAGACGCCAACGGTGATGACAGATGGTGTGTGTGTGCGAGCATGTGTGTGTGTGTGAGAATGCGTGTGTGTGTGTGAGCATGCATGCGTGTGTGTGTGTGAGCATGCATGCGTGTGTGTGTATGAGCATGCATGCGTGTGTGTGTGTGAGCATGCATGCGTGTGTGAGCATGCATGCGTGTGTGTGTGTGTGAGCATGCATGCGTGTGTGTGTGTGTGAGCATGCATGTGTGTGTGGAGGTGTAGAAGAAAGGGACAGAAGGAGTGAACAGGGAAGAGAAGAGTGTCAGCCCCCAGTTGTCATGGTAATTGACAGAGCCTCTGTGTCGATTACTTCCTGTCTGCGGGCGGGGGGGGGGGGGGGGGGGGGGGGGGGGGGGTTATGCGTTATGTCGGAGGACAGCCCGAAAGGGGTGGAGGAGGATGGGACCACATGTCCTACTCGGGCCAACACGGCTACAACTATCAGTAGAACCGGTCCCCGACACTAGCTTGGCGCTAGCTAGATGCGCGATGTGTGTACGTGCGTTTCCCTTTTCGCCACCCATTCATGCTAATTTTAGATCTCACACGATCGGACACGTTACACAGCGCCGTAATGTTATCTCTCGGCTCTCGCCACGCAGTGAATAATTTCTAATTAATCCCCCCCCCCCCCCACCCCCCGCAGCCCCATCACGTCTGCGCGGGTGTAATTAATGCACCGTGAGGTGTGGAACCCCCGCTAATGACTCGCAGGGTAATTAAGGAACCGTCTTTTCCTGTTTTCTCTCCCCCACCCCCCTCCCCGCCACCACCACCACCAACCCCCGATTTCCCCTGCCACGTGTTTGTGCCGCCCTCCCGCAGGTCTCCACACAGCCATCCATCCATCCACCTGCTCCCCCTCCCCCGACGTCCCCATGTTTCCCCTCCACGCCGCAAACGTATGCAGGCATGACCCGGGCCGCTCCCATCGCCTGGGTCTGACAGGCCGTTCGCGGTGAAGGCGCGCTTGCATCGGATTGTTCATTTGTTCACCTCGCTCTTTCATATCCTCTTGAGCTTTTAACAATCTTCAGACCTAGCCATCAGACTGCTTGTTAGCAACCCTGCCCCCCCCCCCCCCCCCACCAACACACACACACCATTTTAGCTCAATGATGACCCTGGCTTTAATAACTAACCGCCTTCACGCGGCTTTAATCACCCCGTCTCTGTTTATCAATCACGTCCCAAATGAGCCGAATAGGACCTCACAGCGACCGCAGATCCAGAGCCAAACGAAGAGACGGCGAAGAGCCTTGTAAATAACTGAAGGGGGTTTCGTGGGCTGACGCCGGTTTGACAGGAGGCAGGGAGGCGGCGGCGGCGGCCATTTTCGAGAAGCTCCTTCATTATCTCGGCCTCATGATTGTTTTGGCAGTTTAACGAGGCCCTCACTTCCTCACATTATATTGGGCCACTTCAGATCGGCGCCGCTGCCTCGGAATTTATGAAAGTCTCGTAAGGAAAGCGAAAGGAAAACTAAAGCAGGGAGAGGAGGAGGGGAGCGGAGAGAATGGTAAGGGGCGAGGAGGGGGGAGGGGTGTTCAAACAAGCGAGGAGGGGAAGAGAAAGAACCTGAAGCAGCGGTTGTAAATGGTGCATCAGTGCGCCGGCGTTGGCTGCAGTGAAGGCTCCCAGGTGCTAGCAACGCTCAAATGAAGTAGCCTCCGAGCTGCCTCTTCCTCATCGCCGCGGTTAGCAAAGGGCACACGCTGGCAGACAAAGGATGTTCGGTATTTTTGAAATCCTTTCTTTCTAAGTCCTTTTTTCACTTTTTGCTACCGTTCATATTACGTGTACCTTAATTGCCTCCATGCTTAGACTACAGTGCACTATGAAAGTTGGTTTTCACAGCATTCAGGTCACGCCTGTGTGTGTGTGTGTGTGTGTGTGTGTCTCTAAAAGTTAGCATCACTGCCTCGCAGCTGTGTGGAGAACGCCAATAAACGGGGCGAAGCGCTCGCTCAGCATTAGCGAAGCCACGCTGCGTCCAGACCAGACCAGATCAGAGCAGTTTGCTGCCTTTTTAAGCACGTGCGTCACCCGGAAGAGATGGATGGGTGGCCTGAGGTGCTCCTAGCGGTTTACAGTCTGTCGGTCCGTCTTGTTGTGTTCCGCAGGATAAACGTGTCTACCATGCTGACGGACACAGATGTTACACACCACACATGCACCATGCTTCCCATGATGTTACACGCATGTCCTGCATGATAACCCTTCAAACGATCTCTCCGTGCGATGTGATTGGTCCATCCTGTCCGGGGGCCGGTACCTAGACAGTAGGGTAGCATCTGCGATGGAAGGAGTTGCCCGGGATTACACCTGGGCTGTTCTGAGCACGTCCACGGGCCCTCGCGGACCGATGACCTTCTCGTGTTCTGGTCCACACCTGCTCTTCCTGGCCCAGCGGGGTCAGGCACACCGAGGTGGACCGCTGGTGCTCGTGACCTTTCAGTGAGGATGACTCTACAGGGGGGAGGGGGGGAGGGGGGGGGGGGGGGGGGAGAGAAGAGGAGGGGGGGAGGAAAGCGCAAAAGAGGAGTTGAGAGGAAGAGAGAGCACAGCTGTGTCGAGGGAGGGGAGAGGAATGGAGTAGGAGAGGAGGAGGAGGAGGACAGGGCAGGATATCCACCTAAAGAGGAGAGGGAGGAAGAGGCGCAGGGTTGATGGAATGGGGAGGAACGGATTGGAGAGGAGAGCAAAAGAAGGTTCAGAGTCAGAGAGGATAATTGATTGGTAATTGATCGATTCTGATACAAACAAAGTGCAAGTGAAGATATGGATTGCAGGAGAGGACACTCACCCATAAGAGACGCAGGAGATTATTTCAAATCCAACGTCTTTAATTGCCGTGCCCTGTGATAACCGAGTGATGTAATCAGGAATCAGTCATCGTGAACAGCCTCAGAGGAAGTGCCCCGGCTCTGAAGATCCAGTAAAACAAAAAAGATAAAGCTAATGAACAGTCAGATAATTAGAGAGCTAAATACTTTGCCGCATGAATCTGAAACGTAAAAAGTATTTTACATATCTTTTTTTCTTGTCAAGTTTATTGGATTCAAGACAGGCAGCGTACCGGAGATTAAGGCTCCCGGGACAACAGTACAAAGAGGCAGAATATAACGACAAACAGGGACATGGAAGTGTGTTCAGCTCAGCCTGCTGCGACGCCCAAAGCCTGTGTGATGACATAAAAGTATGGGGGGGGGGGCACAGAGTAAAGATAAAAAGAAAGGCATGAAGAGACGAGGAGCTAACGCTAATTGATTCACCTCCCCTTTAGCGTCTCTGAGACAAGCAGCCGTTTGATTAGTAACATATGCCCACCCAACCCCACCCACCCCCCACCCCCCACCCTGGGTGCTTTGACGCTAATGCTTCCTGGCCTTATTGGATTTGTGGTTGGAAACGTCATGCATCTTCCAAACCCCCGCACGCGCGGCGCTCAGGTAGCTACGCGGGCGCCGCGGCTGGAGACCGCGAACACAATAGCATTATCGCCAGCGTCTGCGATCGGGTGAAGAATTAGCCAGACGAGCGAAGCGCCTGTCTCACCTCCTTCCGCTTGGACAGATTGCATGTTTAACTCTTACTGTAAAAAAAAGGCAGAGGGTAACGGGGGGGGTGAAGTCGTATGCAGCATTGATGATATCCATCTAATCCTGGTCTCCGCGGGGAGTACAAATGGGCATAACTTTATTCTATAAGTGAGAAATGGCGCTCCGACGCACCTCGAGACTACCCTCGGAGGCCTCTTACGCTTCGTGCGACTAAAACCGTTTCTTCTACCCACAAGGGCCATTTAGCGACGCAACCTGGCGCCACTCCTCCCTCATTCCCTCTTCCTTCAGTGTCTCCTCCTGCCCCTTAATCTGCTCCTGTGCTGTTTCGCCTTCTCATCATCCACTTCTTCCTCCTCCTCATCATCGTCCTGGTGCTCCTCCCCCTTCGCCTCCCTCTTCATCCTTCTCTTCCCTCTTCTCCTCCCCCTCCCCCCCCCTCCTCCTCCTCCCCCTCCCCCCCCCCCTCCTCCTCCTCCCCCTCCCCCCCTCCTCCTCCTCTCCCTGTTGGGTTTAAAGGAGAAGCCCAGTGTTTATTCACCACCCTTTTTAATTGTCTTCCTGGGGGCCTGGGCTTCGCTCTACTCCTTGCGGAGCACAATGGGATCTATCCATTCGCCACCGTCTACCGTTATAGGAAATTAATTACCCAGAAAACTACTGGGGTCGTAAGAGCGCTAATGACAAAATAACAAGGCAAGAGGGGGTCTTGTGTTGTGATCACGCGCAGTGACGAACGCACAGAAGATGGAGGAGAAAAAAGAAAAAGGCTGCAGGTTAATTAGAGAGCTTTAGGGGTAGCTCGTTGTAATAAATGGTGCAGCGTTTATGGTCTGAGATGCATTCATTTGAATGTTGCTGTTGTTTTTTGTTTCTTTTGTTCAGCCAAACACAATGACTACATTCCTACTACCAAAGAGCTCTTAGATATTTCTGATCAAAATAACAAATGAATGAAACATCAGTATTGCGCCACAGTTTCTGTTCAAAGTCAAATGTTAAAATGGAGTGTGTTGAAATGTAGTTTGTGTTGCCAGAAGTGCTCGAATGGGTCGCCGATAAATAAGAGCAAATTGGCGGTGGTGGGAAGGGTGGAGACCACCGAGGAAAAAGCAAGACCAGCAGCGGGATCTTGGCAGCGTCCGAGCACATTAGTCTGTCTGGTGGGGGATGAGTCTCTCTCTCGCGCTCTCTCTCTCACTCTCCGCTCTCTCTCAGCCGCGTCTACATCACTTCTCTGATGTGTTAAAGGAGCATTTAAACAGCCGGGAAAATGAAAGCCAATCATACAATCACACATCTTTCACATCTTACATTCTCAACTGTAACTCATAGCTACTGTCACCCATAGTTACTTTCTTCCATAGCTACTGTCACCCATAGCTACTGTCACCCATAGTTACTTTCTTCCATAGCTACTGTCACCCATAGTTACTGTAACCCATAGTTACTTTCATCCATAGCTACTGTCACCCATAGTTCCCTTTATCCATAGTTGCCGTTGTCCATAGTTACTGTCACCCATAGTTACTTTCATCCAGAGTTAATGCAATCCATCGTTACTGTCACCCATAGTTACGGCCATAGTAACTGTGGTCCATTGTTAATAAAGATTTTAAAAAAGAGAGTTGATCAACCATGGGAAGTCTGGATGTTTGTGTTCGACTATTTCCTGCGTTCTGTGTGTTTCCCGCGCGTTGTCTGCGCGGCAGGTTCGGCGACGGCTACACGGTGGTGGTGCGCGTGGGGGGGTCTCCGCCCGCCCTGGCCCCCGTGGAGCAGTTTGTCCAGGAGAGCTTCCCCGGGTGCGTGCTGAAGGAGAAGCACCACAACACGCTGCAGTACCAGCTGCCCTACACCCAGGGGGCGCTGGCGAGCGTCTTCGGTCAGTTCACCAAGCAGCAGCAGAGGCTGAGCATCGAGGACTACTCGGTGTCTCAGACCACGCTGGATCAGGTGAGAGCAGACCGTAATGTCAACGTACGTGCTTATGTCTGTGCTCACTTGATATCAATCGATTTTGTATTTTCGTTTTCATTACCTTTGGCTAAGGACCCAAGGCGGAATCAACATCAGTCCAAAGCCAGAATGGGTTTAGATTGAGATTTGTTTATTCTAATTAAATGTTCTTCGATTTTAATTATGTTTTTGAAATGTGTTTCTCTCTTTTGCCTTGGTCATCGGGTTTCAACAGATGGACTGGTGATTCGTTAATTAATTTTCAATAGTGAACAAACAGACAATATGCATTCCGAGCACGATTATAGAATGTAGAACAGAGTGCTGTCTTATCTTGTGTTTTTTCTCTTTGATTTTCTGCCTTGATGACAGATGATGCCTTTGTTATCAGCGGATTAGTGTTAATTTGCAATAGTCAAAAATACAAGTCAAAAACAAATCTCAAAGACATTTCATTACTATTATTGGCTATAGCTTTTTAACTACACAACCACATTTTGCAAGATATAGTAGACGAGTGATGATTCTCGACAACGTCGTGCAACCAATCAGAAGCCATTTCATTCCAACGGTACAGTTCGGTTGCAGAATCATTTCCCGAGACATTTGGTTGAATCTTCCAAGCGATAATTTGTTTGTGATGAGGAGTACAAGGTATTTTTACCCTGCTGTTATTTTTGCCACAGAGCTTATTAGAAGAAAAAACACAAAGAAAAACACAGACACACACACACACACGCACTTTGATGCTGTTCCCTTCACATGTGGAGGTGCAAAAATAAACTCAGCTCTTGCGTTTACCTTCTCCCCGACATGGTGCCAACAGAACTTTAAATACGGCCCGCTTAAAACAGTCACACCACCAACACCCTCACAACACATCACCTGACTCTGGATCGATAAGACGGTCCGCCACAGAAACCAATTAGCGCTTTTACTTCCAGGTTCAAAGGTCTTAAGTGCAGCGTCGTTTTTAGCGCGGCTAAAGCGCACAGCGTAGCCCAGAGCCTCTCTTCTTTTCCTGGGGTGTCCTTTGATCAGCGCGGCCTCTGATCCGCACTCTGCGCTCCGAGAGACTGGCAAGGAGACTGAAAATCATGTGGGGGTGGGGGTGGGGGGGGGGGGATACTATTGACTGTAGGCTTAAAAACTGTGGATAGATGAGCACTGTATCTGCACTAGTTTCTATTTCTAAATGTGTGTGTTTATGGTTATATTTGCTGTTTTTATTTTGGTGCATTGAGATATAATTATTCCGTGTGTGTGTGTTCCTTAACATAGCCCCAGGGGTGTGCTGCAATCAGGAAGGGGATCCAGTGTGCAAAAAGGGGTGTCTTGAGTGTCTCTGGACCCGCTAGCCTACTATTAGCTCGGCTGCAGGGGAGAGTGGAGGGGGAGGGGACACACCCACAGAGAGAGAGGGGTCTCAAAAGGTGTCCTGTCCTACCAGGGTGTTGGGGAGGTGGGAGGGAAGAGAGAGATACAAATCTATCACTTACTTATCCGATGGAGCAAGGTTAGAGAGAGGAGTGTGTGTGTGTGTGTGTGTGTGTGTGTGTGTGTGTGTGTGTGTGTGTGTGTGTGTGTGTGTGTGTGTGTGTGTGTGTGTGTGTGTGTGTGTGTGTGTGTGTGTGTTAGTGTCAGTGAGTGCCTGCATGTGTGTGCATGTCTATAGCGTGTGTGTGTGTGTGTGTGTGTGTGTGTGTGTATGTGTTAGTGTCAGTGAGTGCCTGCATGTGTGTGCATGTCTATAGCGTGTGTGTGTGTGTGTGTTTGTGCGAGCACGCTTATCAGTTGAGACGGCCATCGCCCGAGCCGCCATGTGCAGTGCTGTGCAGTGTGTTCCGCTTGCTCCCCCTTATCTCAAATGAAAACAAACAAACCCTTCATAATAAACGCTGCCCCCGCCTCTGCTCTCTGCTTCATGAAAACGTTAACGGAAGGCCGGCCAAAGTTGTCTGTCTGAAGGACATCATACGTGTGTGTGTGTGTACATACGTACGTATGCAACTTTTTCTTCTTCTGCCTCGCTCTCTCCACCCTGCAGTGGTCAATATTCACCAAATCAGACTCGGTTCATAAATCATACTCGCGTCCAGAAGGTCCTTTAAAACATAGAAAGAGGGGTTTGGGTGGGGGTCACCTCTCTGAGCTGTGTGTGTGTGTGTGTGTGTGTGTGTGTGTGTGTGTGTGTGTGTGTGTGTGTGTGTGTGTGTGTGTGTGTGTGTGTGTGTGTGTGTGTGTGTGTGTGTGTGTGTGTGTGTGTGTGTGTGTGTGATTTATAGAGAGGAGCGTTGACCTGCTCTGCTAGACTTGGACCACAATTAGTATTGATCGCGGCAGGTCGCCCTCCCAGGCGGTGTCAGTCAGACGCGGTCCAACACGCTAAAGTTGACTTTATTCTGTGCATTTAAAAAATATAGAGAGAGAATGGGGGCCGGGGGGGGGGGTGATGCTTCTCAATCTAAGCTACTTTGGTTGGTTTTAGTTTTCTTCACTTTCTAAGTCTAGGTTTTCTGCTCTTTCGCCGCGGAAAAGCGAGTCCACACGTGTTATTAAAGGCGTCGACGGGACCACCCACGTTATTAAAGGCGTCGACACACTGAAAGCTTTTGCATCGTCAAAATGGTACAAATGTAGATTTTCTAAGTGCCTGCTGGCATTTTGCTATCTATTCGATGTAAGTATGACCAGTTTGTTTCGATTGTAAGAGGTCAGGTTAACTCAAATATTGCATAGCAAAAATAATAATAATTAAGGAACAAAGAATTACCAGTCTGTTTCGTACAGCAGCGAACAAACACGCTCTCAAACGAACCACCCGCCCATTCGTACAGCGCGTGACGTACAGGTCTTTTGAAGATCAGCCACCCAAACACTGGGGGGTTTTCACTAGAGGTGAGAGGGGCCAATGATGGAGATGTCCATCTATGCAGACTTGTGTACGTCAACAAAATGGCCGACACCAAGATGGCGTCGTTGGTATACTTTAGGTTTAATACTTTTTTTTAAGTTGTAATACTCCCCCCCCCCCCCCCCCCCCCAGCCCGATACGATGGTTTGACAACTCTAACCTTGACGAAGCTTAATTGATGCGCGCATATCAAACTCTAGCTACTTGCTTTAAAATGAAAAGTTACAGCGCACTACTCTAATGTATTCATCATCATCATAGGATTTTGCCAATGATAACTTATATTTACAAGAGAAGTGGCCAAGGGGATGCTAACCCATCAAAGACCTTCAGTCATTTCACTCGCACCTAAGAAGTGAAAGTGAAAAACAAGTGAGTTTAGCAGGCAAAGTGCTCTTTTTCCATGTTAGGACATTATGCTCCTGTGCCTCAACAAAACATCAACTCCTATGTTCCTTTGTTGGCTGTTTCAATAAAAGCTGTTGGTTCTAAAAGAGTTAAGACCTTATAAATTACCCCCCCCCCCCCCCCAACACACACACACACACACACACACACACACTAAGTCCGCCTGTGTACTTTATCTCGACAATAAACGTTAAAAGGGTCATGGAACCAATGATGTGAAACTTAATACACAATTCGTTTTTTGGAAGGTTTGGGGAACATGGTTTGTTTTATGCCTTCCAAAACAAAAACATAAACTCATCAAAATGTGAGCGTCTGGCAATGTGTTTCTTATTTTTCATTCATTTTATGATGCAAGTGTATTTTGGAAAAGCATACTTTATAGTCACTGCCTAATGGACAAGGCGGGGAGAAATAACAGTGGGTCACTCAAGCTTTTATTATTCTCTCATTTTCATGGAGATGGATGAAGAAAATGAGGGAAAACAACCTGGTGCTTTTCAGTGTTTTAAATCGCCCCGGTTCAAACTCTGTGGGTTTTTTTTGGACGGGGGAAGGGGGCAGAATAAAAGCCTCTTGTTGAGTTTTTACGACGCCATGTTCTCGATTGTAATTTTGTTTATTGACGTTGTAAACTATAAAAGAGCCGTTTTTTTTTTTTTTAATGGTTTCTGTTACAAACCGAGACACACGCCAAAAAAAGATGAATAAAATATATGTAAAATGGAGAATTCTAGGATCTCTTCACTTGGCCAACGTGTCAAAACACGTTGCTGCATGTCGTTGTGGTTTACATCCGGCATGTCGCCCTGACATTTCTCTCCTCTCTCTCCCTCTTCTATTCTTCTTTTCTTCCATTATCGGGTTCTGAAGTGCAGCTTTAGAAAACCAGACCTTGTGGAATCCAAAGGGGCCATTTTGTGCGCCATTGGAACATGAACTTAATACATTTACCAACCACTGCTCTCCCCTCTCTCTCCCTCCCCCACCCTCCTCTCTCTTCATCTCAACCCACCCAGGTCTTTGTCAACTTCGCCAAGCACCAGCACGACGACCAAGACACCCTCAAAACCTACGAACAACCGGTGGACGTCTCTGATGAGATCGTACTGCGGTCCATTTGAGCAGATCGGCAACACAACACTGTCTGTAGTGGCATCATGGCACTGAACATGTATACCTCCGATTCAACCATTCAATTCTTGTTTCCAATGCTATTAAAAATGCATATATATATATATATAAAGAGAGTGCAAGAGAGAGAATTATATTATGTGCTTGCTGATTAGCTTTAACTGCTAAGGCATTTAGTTTACGAAGATGACTTCTATGTCAGAGACGTACATGTATGTGTCCTTTTATTGCAGTGTTTTTCATTTGATTGTGATTGCACTGGGTCCCACTTTCAAGGGTCAGGGAAAGCACGCGACGCCTTGTTAATCCCGAAGCCTTAATAAGCCTGACGCAATTACAATACCCAAAGAAACAATCTGATGTCGGAGGAGAGTGCCTAAACTTAGCTGCCTTATTTGCTGGGGGATCCAAAGGCGTCGTCCACAGCATTACTGATGCCGTCCTATCACATTAGCACCCATCCTGGGACTGCTTGTTTTCTGTCCAAACTCATGTCTGGGTTCTGCGCGAGCGCACCTGAGGTTCTGCTTGCTAGCACGGCATAAACGCTGTCTCTCACCGAACTTCATCCCAGATGGCGCGGTTACCTGATTGGCTAAAACTGAAAAAAATAAATAAAAAGATTGTCCCTTCCGTGTCACGTCGACGGCCTGAAATCTCCAATGGCGGGATCACGGGACCAGGGAAGAAACGCCTTCTCTTCCGCACAGGCCAAAGTAATGGAGAGGAAAACCCTAACCTGTGTTCTGAACACGCGTGCACGCGTTAGGCTGATAGGAAAGTGGCATCAAACAGCTGCGTGTGTACCTTGTGGCTAACATTTGGTTATAGGAAAACAAATGCATATGTACATTGTCATTTGCATTCTTACTAACTGTACGGGAAGTCACGGTTTCTGCGTTAACGATAAACAATTTGTAGAACAGTAAACACAATTCACAAAGCTTGATAGCTAACTTTAATAACACTACTGCCGTGCTATGTTAATTGTTGAAATATGCATTCTGTTTGTACTGAATAAGGCTTCATGCTAAGATGAAAATTGATTAAATATATTTCCCTAATATCATACTGTTGAGTGGAGTTTTTCGCAATGTGTTGGTCTGTAACTCTGTCTGTTCATTGTTCAGTTGGAGTCCCATGGTGTCCACAGGATCATCTTGAGGTGAAGAAGTTGCCATGTCCATGCAGTTTGGGGGCATGAATGTGCTACGGAGTATTCTGGTGGGCAAACCAAGGCCCATTTGAAGGGTGAACAGCTGATTTAATGGACATGTACAGTGTTGACGCTGAAGGGATTTAATACATGATATGATATATGAGTGTATATGACGTACTAACTTCTAATCCTACCACTGTTCAGATACATGGTCTACGCTTTTCTGAAGCCAGGTTTACGCCACTTACTCCACTTTGCAAGGGTTGAAATACAGTTGGCTAAAGGAATATTTAGCAACAATGACATCGAACACATACGAAGTCAAAACAAAATTGCACGATAGTGTCTGTTGTGTCGTCCCAATTCATTGCATTCCAAAAATACTCAATCGCTTATCGTAGTGATTCACTTCTCAAAGACTTGTTTGTTCTTTCTATTGACTGCATGCCGTTTCATTACGTTTATCTTATCTCTATCGGCTGTTTCCTTTTTAGTCGTTTTGCAGACACATCCAAATGCGACCTACAGCGAATAGAGATATATTCTGACATTATGGAGCATAGGGTGTGCCTTGCTCAAGGATGCCTTTAGCTTAGGACGTTGGGGACATGGGGGGGGGGGGGGGGGGGGGGGGGGGGGGGGGGGGAGGGGGGGGGGGGGGGGGGGGGGGGGTGGAAACCCAGAACCTCTCGGATTGCTGCTTACTTTATTCTCGTCCTGTCTTTATTTCCTTAGACTGAGACCCAGCGGGTGACATGCAAAACCACCAAATGGATGTGTTGAAATGGTCTGGTCATCGCCATTTTCGCTGTTGAGCTGAAGGTTATTTTTGAAGTGTACTCTTAATAAGTGCCCCTTGCTTTGGAAGAAATCCATTTTCTTCTTAAAACCTTTTGGGATGAATTAAAAAAAGTTAATTTCACCTTGAGAGAACTTGTGTGGTGCATGTGTGTCTTTGTGTTTGTGTGTTTCCCTTTGCATGTGCATGTTTTTCTGAACACATATTTGAGCCTGTGTGTGTGTGTGTGTGTGTGTGCATGTGTGTTTGCATATGTGTGTGTGTGGGTTTAAGTGTGTATGTGTGTGCGTACATGGATGTATGTTTGCGTGTGTGTGTGTGTGTGTTTTGTGAGTGCCTGTATCCTGATCCACCAATCCGAAAGACAACGAGACGCTGGTAATGGCTCTGAAAGAGACTCCGTTAAACTCCCAAGTATTTCTTCCCTGTGGTTTTTAGAACGCGATATCAATTGAACATTTACCATGTGCATGTGCACTCTGAGAAATGTACAACCTTAAATAGCTGGGTGAATGGGGCTGTAGGTTGGGGGTCTGTGATATCTTCCCCCTATTACCTTCCCATGAATATTAAAGACGGCGTAAAACGGCAGGCAGAGTGCCTCAAACGTCCCTCATAGGACTTATTTGCAAGTTAAACAGGATTACTAGTTCGTAGTAAACAGAAGAAAATGTGATTTGGGTCCTTGTTTGCCGAATTGCAAAGTGGAAGCGCGGAAACATCATTTTGAAACCTTTTTATTGTATGACAATAGCGATATTATGTCTGAAATGTGAGGCCTGTCAGCAGTCAGGTTGGTGGGGTGGAGTACAAACCCGCTTTCTCTCAGGTGACTCAAACGTGAGATGAATGAAGAAATCAATACTGCTCCATCATTGTTTTCCAGCGCGCTCTCGCTCTTTCTCTCGCTCTCGCTCTCTTGCTCTCTCCCCCTCCCTCTCTCCCCCTCCCTCCCTCTCCCTGACAGGAGCCGTCCTCGTTCCGTCACACAGACTTCCAATCACAAGCTCGGTCCCAGAAGTTGAAACTTTGGAGATATGTAGAAAGGAGATGGTGTATTTCAAATCCTACATTTGGAATACATATGCATATCTGCTGGTAAGTGGGAGCTGGTGAACTCATTTTAATGCTTCACTTAACTTGCTCACAAACCTCTTTGACATTGAGTATTATTACCATAGCGGGTTGATTGTCACACAGTAGTACGATTTTGGGGGTCATCTTATGTCACATTAAATATAATGTGATAAGATTATAATTTTTTTGATTCAACTAAATACAGCCAGAAGTAACATATGGAACACATCTTAACAAAATCTTCAACAACCTAAATGTGAAGCACAGACTATGTAAACCAACAATTCCTTCTTCCCCAGTTATGTTTTCGGTTTGTTACCAGCTTCATTTTTAGGATGAATTGAATGAAAGATGTGGGATGTTCTACTGCTGGCCAACACGACTGCAGACCATGGATGTGTATTCACTAACGTTGGCCCAATTGTTCATTTGACCAAAACGAACCAGGTTCTTATTTCTAACAGCTTGTTTGTCTAGCTTGTCTTGGGAATGTGTTTTTCACCACAGTGGTTCTGTACAAGCCTTCATGCAGCATTATTATCGATACATCTTGGCTAGAGCGCATACCGTTATTTTCTTAGTCGTGTCTTTGTCTTGTGTGCGTGTGTGTGTGTGTGTGTGGGCACATACCATTTAAAGCAAATACACCAATTTTGTTTTGTTTTGTTGATACACTAGAAATAAGCTTGATATACTATATATATATGTATATATATATATGTATGTGTGTGTGTGTGTGTGTGTGTGTGTGTGTATGTATGTGTATATATATATATAAATGTCTGAGTTGAATTGACCGTAACTAGGGGTACACTTTGTTTTGCCTATTCTCGCTCTCGCTCTCTCCTTCAACTTACCTCTTCTCCTGTTCTTCGTGGTTAATGAGCAACGACCACCCACTCCTCGCAGGATCATTACAGAGGAACGGATGATGACGATGATGACCTGCGAAGAGGAGGAGAGCTCATACTGTCTGAGTGAGTCCGGCAGCTCTTCCTCCCGTTTGATTGGTCGATTATATAGCGCCTCATTCGTGTTTCATACGCCCGCCGTCCTGCCCTGACGACACACCTCCTTCCAGACATCTGTGGAGGAGGTGTTTTTTTTTTTTGTAACGAAGCGGTTGCTAAGCTATAGGCCTACGCTGTCAGTTCAGAGAACCCAACTGTCATGGCTGATTAATTCATCTCTCCCTTCCCCCATCCTCTTCCTCCTCCTCCTCGTTCGTTCGCTGTGAGTTAACTTTGTGGTTGACGGTTTATTGACCAATAGGGTCTCTGCTCAAACACCTCAACGACTTACAAAAATGTATTGAACCCCAAACAATTTTGGGACTGTTGCGGAAAAGTTATTACCGTAAAATGACAGAAGGAAATTGGACAGATGTGTTCTTGAGAGGAAATGCGATTAACGTATTCATAGAACCGTATATTATGTTTAAATAACTCTTAATATAATATTATATTTAAACTGGGCTTATTTGCTGGATGTTTTTAAGACTTGCTTTTAAGACTGACATTCTTAGTAGTGGGAATTGAACCCCTAACCCTGGCGATGCTAATGCCATGCCCCGCCAGTTGAACTAGTTCTGACCTGAAGGCTGTACATTCATTCTTCTCTGCCAGGAAATGAAAATATGAAGTTGTTTTGATAAGAATGGGTTTAATATGATATTAGTAATGCAGTAAGAACATGCAACATAGCAACGGAATAGCCTGTCCATTAGAAAACTTGGTAACCCTTTACGCTATGGATAAGTTAATTAACTATTAATAACGTTAGTAAATGCCGTAATAAGCATTAACAGTTAACCAATGGTCTAGTGATCATTGACTAATTGTGTTGATGTTTACTTACGGTGTTGATGTTAACTAATGTAATGGTATTCATGTTAACTAAGGTTGACATTTAAACAATATTTAATAGGATTAGGGTCAACCCTGACCCTGTTTTCTAAGACGTATGTTTTTTCACAGAATTTTTTTTTTTTCTGGGATAGATATGTTGCCCATCTATCAGTTATCTTAACTCCAACATGGTGGAGTCGTGTCACCTGCATTTGACCGGACACAGCTGATCGGCCAGATGATCAAACAAGAGTCCATAGAGTTATAAATGATTCCCAAATGTTCATAAATGATTTGGTGCATGCAGCTGTCAGAGCTGTAAGGTGACCGCTTCTGTTTCAGTAGCCTACCAAAACAAATGAACCGTCGCGATGAGTTGAGTCCATCTCATTCCAGAGCTGCCTCAGGTCTCCACCGTGCAAGCCGGTTTGGGTTTTGGTGAAGGCGTGACAAACTAAAGTGGACTATAGCAACCCTAAAACCAGCCAGGAGCGCATCGCACGGAGCTCTCGGTCTCTGACGAAAAGCCCAAAACACAACGATGAAATTATGCCGAATACGCAGTGGAATGGCCTCGATGGGAGGGAGGGAGGGAGGGAGGGAGGGAGAGAGAGACAGGGATGGGGGAGGGAGAGAGAGATAGGGAGGGAGGGAAAGATAGAGAGACAGAGAGAGGCAGGGAGGGAGAGAGGGAGAGGGAGAGAGAGGTGAAGGCGAGTTCAAGGCCCAGGCTCTCTCTCTCGTCTAATTCTTCTGCTGCGGCGCAGTTTTATCTCCCCCTCTCTCCCTCCTCCCCCCCTCTCACTGTTTATCTGACATCACAACAGGGTTCGGCTAACCCCCCTACCCCCCATCGCATCGCCTTGCCAACCCTAACCTGTCAGGACTGTGGTGTGTGTGTGTGTGTGTTGCCCACAAGTTCCCCCACAAAAAAATAAACCCTGCAGATGACAAAGCTCCCAGCATGCTTTGCTCCTCAGCACGTCACCTCCACCGAACGGGCCTGGCGCTCGGTAGACATCACACACACACACACACACACACACACACACACACACACACACACATAACCACCACCGCCTCATTACTCATTCTGACGGTGGTGGGTGGGGGGCTGTGACCCGGTGGCAGCATGGTGCCTGGGCTTGTTTGGGTGGTGGTGGGGGGAAGGCCGGGGTGACCGGGAGCAGATGTTTAAGTCTGCAGCCCCGCCATCTTTTTTATTGAATTCCTGCTAGTGAGGTGAGGCAGCCTCCTGAAAACTAAAATGGAGAGCGAGAGAGGCAGTCAAGACAGTGGGCACTTTGTTTGTTTGATCGTTTAATGGCTTGTTTGTGTTCCGTACGTTCGTGTGTGTTTGGATTGTGATCGATATCACCGGCGTGGAGGCGTGCGTGTCTATAAACAGGGTGATTAGCTCGCTAGCCCCGCCGCGATAGCGTCGAAGCTACGACGCAACGCAGAGTGAACCCAAGAGATCGGTGTGGCCTGGTTTATTTTATTATTTCTAAACCTGAGCGTTATTTAATCAACCCCCCCCCCCACCTCCTCCTCCCACCTCCTCCTCCTCCCACCTCCTCCTCCTCCCACCTCCTCCTCCCCCCCCACCTCCTCCTCCCACCTCCTCCTCCCCCCCCCCCCCCCCCCCCCCCCACACCATAGAGGTTACGGTTGGAGGCGGCGAAGCGAAATGGTGAAGCAAAAATGGCGAGGTGTGTGTGTGTATGTGAGGAGGTTATTAATGCACACCACGCATTTCTGTCTGCATCTGCATACTGATCCGAGCATGACGGAGAACGGGGATGATTCGCCTTCCGTTACTGATTGAGCGATTCAGGGCCGCACATGGAGGGGTTAGCTTTAGCGCGCCCAAGCGCCCGCTGATGTCGTCCCTGTGGCCCCAAAAATATAAAATAAGAAAACGTTGCTAACCCCTTTCGCCAATGCCACGGCTTACGCCTTATCGACATGTGGACCCTTTTTTGTAAATATATGCTTTTTTCACATTTTGGAATCAAATGAGGGATGACCTCCCTGTTGCAGGAGGAGAGAGCGAAGCAGATGCAGGGGTCACCCCGCTTGGAGGGGAGAGAGAGGGAGGGAGGGAGAGCGAGAGAGAGCGAGAGAGAGAGAGAGAGAGAGAGAGAGAGAGAGAGAGAGAGAGAGAGAGAGAGAGAGAGAGAGAGAGAGAGAGAGAGAGAGAGAGAGAGAGAGAGAGAGAGAGAGAGAGAGAGAGAGAGAGAGAGAGAGAGAGAGAGAGAGGGTGGAGTAACGGTATCAGCACCCCACACACTGGCAGATAAGTGCAGTCGGCAGAAAAAAGAGAGAGAGATGGGGAGAGAGAGGGAGACGAAGAGTTGAGGGAGAGATGCATATGTTTACTTTGCTGCATCAGGGGGAAAAGCACACACGCATAACATAAGGACACACACACACACAAAATGGCTGACCTTCAAAATACTGCAGCAGCTGGGAGAAGGAGGAGGTGGAAGAAGACGAAAAAGAAAAACAAATTTCACCAGTCCCTTTTTTTGTGTTCGTAGGCGTGCCAGGATTTCACAGAAGATTTCCCAACGTGACATCGACTGACACACACTGGATTAAAAGAGGGATGAGTGACTTATGCAATGAAAGCAGTTTTTATTTAGAAATAGAGGTAGAACACATTGTTATTCATACTTATTTATGGGTTTGTGTTCAGCCTATTTGGCATTTGATAACAGTGTGTGTCGGTGCGACGCCATGCAGTATGAATAGTGCAGGGAGGCGGGGCTGAGTGGCAGCACAGTGTTTGAAGTGTAGCGTGCGAGACACAGAACAAAACGAGAGCTGAATTCGATATTTAGTGTGGCTGTGCATATTACCAGACTTTTATCACAAACATATACACTTTATTCAACATTTTCGGTTTCAAGCATTACTTTAATTGACTAATTATAGCAGATGAGATGAAAATAAGTTGATCTGTGTGGATAGGAGTGTTTTTGTGTGTGGGCGAGTGCATGCATGTGCAACACTGTCTTTATATATGCATATTTGTGTGTGTGTGTGTGTGTGTGTGTGTGTGTGTGTGTGTGTGTGCGTATGCCCAAGTCTGAGTGTTGGTGCATGCAAGCAGGCCTACAGGTGCATGCGTATGTCTGTGCATGTGTGGGTGCATGCAAGGGTGATTATGCATGTTTGTGCGTGTGTATGTGTGTGTGCATATGTCCATGCATGTGTGTGCATACACGTGTGCATGCGTGTGTCTGTGTGTGTGTGCATGGGTGCATGTATGCGTGCATGAGAATCATTTTGTGAGAAGCAGCATTGTCTTGGTGCACCCGTGGGTGTTGTGCCAATAAAAGGCCAGGCCCATCGATCAATAGCGGCTTGCAGCAGCTTTAGTCAAAGAGCAGTGTCAGTTCCACGCCAAGGCGGCTTCGCCTTTCTCTGCCCCACAGCTCACAGGGTCTGTGGGGGGGGGGGGGGGGGGGGGGTTAACTTTAGCTTAAACTTTTCTTAACAACGACCAGTTCTAAAAGAGAGACCAGGCCTGAGACTGAACGGACCAGCAGGACCTGGGAGGATAGAGTGATGGCAGCGCTGGGGTCAAGGGTCACCAGTTGACTGAGCACCGAACAGACGCTAGGGTCGACGCCGCCTTGCTAGCCTACGCTCACAACGCCAGTGCTAAAATTGTTCCACAGCACTTTCCATGGCATGCATGGACGCCCGGAGATGTCAGTGTTCACTAAGGTTATTTAAAACGAAATGTGCTGAGTTTTAAATACATTTACGCCATAGTACTCTTTTTTTCATTGCAAGTAAAAACCACACATAAGATGAAATCCCCCCCCCCCCCCAAAAAAACGGCATTATCGCAATAGCTACAGCGTCGCAGTACATATCGTATCAGCACTGAAAGGTCGTCATATCGCATGGTAAGGGCCTGCCGATTCCCGTCCCGTCCCGTCCTCGTTGTGTGGTACCTTCAGCAGAGTGCCAATCAGGTGGGTGAGCCAGAACCATCTGAATGCATACGGTCTGCTGTGGTCTTTGTTGTTGTTGATGTAACGCAGAGTGGCAGCAGCCGACCCAGTCTGGTGGAAACCAGAGAGAATGCATTCGTCAACGTACATAAAAAAATCGAAAGTAAATAAAGATGACTTTCCCCGTGTTCACGTTCAATTTGCACAAGCGCTGTCGGTGTGTGTGTGTGCGTGACTCTGTGTGTGTGTATGTATGTGTGTGTGTGTGTGTGTGTGTGTGTGTGTGTGTGTCTCCGTGCGTATTATAAAGTAATATCATTTGAGAGGTGCGTCAAAATGCCTTATGATATTAACAAGCGCTAAAGCAATCTGCTGTCTCTGTTGCGCAAGACCACCTGATAGCCATGTCCTTTGATGTCATCATCACCACCATACACACTCTAACCAGGTTCAGGTAGATACGATGTGTGGGCCGCCATTTTAGGCAGAGGGAGAGGGTTGTTAACATGAAACTCGGAGACGGCAAGGCTGGCAATTTTACTGTGTTTGTGTAGTTCTTTGATTTGAAAATTGTTATATTTGTGGCAAAAAAGGGTTAGCATTACATTGAATGCATCAAACGTATTATATACTTAGTATTATAATATTACTGAGCCAAAAAAAGAAGCGAAGAAAATAACATTATCTCATTGAGAAGCCATTCAAAATATTCTTAAGGACCTCGTTCCATTATCAGACGACCTCCGTCATTAACCTCTTTCGAAACAGAACCTTCTTGAATTTGAAAAGTACCTTTCACTTTCCCACCTCGGTGAAGATCGAAGGTTTTCCTTCTGGCTTTGAGAAACATTCAGTCGGTTGTTTGTCTTCCCCTACAGACGTCTCTGTAGGTGTAATTCACGTGAATAAAGTGCAATTCTCCTTCACATGGGCTAACCGCGAGGACTTAGGTTAGAGATACAGCGGCCGTATCTCACCTCTCACAGGGCCAATCCAACCAATTTACTTGTCAACGAAATAAGTATAGTGGTAGAAAATACACAATAGCCTCTGCTTGTACCGTTCAAAGTGCACACACACACACTCATAGGTGCACACTCAAAGACACACACATTAACACACAGGTGGAAACATGCACTCATGCACACGCACTCACACAAACACACATGCACAGGCACACACATTCACACACACACACACACACACACACGCATGCACACGCTCTAACACAAACACACATGCACAGGCACACACATTCACACACACACACACACACACACACGCATGCACACGCACTAACACACATGCAAAGATAATGCACGCACGCACGCAGACACACACACACACACACACACACACATGCACATGCACACAAGCTCACGGACATTACTACACACAAACGCACTCACACCCAAAAACAACCACGGCCACGCACACCATATTTGTCCCGTATAGCGCGCCGCCGCCGCCGCCTGTGCTTCTGAACGCCCCTCTCTGATTACCGCGTTCCAGCCCACTTCACTGGCGGTGTGCGTGGGGGGGATGGCGGGCGGGGGGGGGGGGGGGGGGGGGGAGGGGGGCGGCGGGGGGGGGGGGGGGGGGGGGGGGGGGGGAAGTGGAGTAGGAGGCACAATCATCTCCTGCGAAGAGGAGGAGGAAGAGAAGCAGGGCCGTCTGAGGATGGAGAAGGGCAACAAGACGGGGGGGGGGGGGGATTGAGATGGAGAGCCGAGGGTGGGGGAAGGGGGGAGGGCGAGGGGAACAATTTGAGGAGATGGGGTGACGGGAAAAGGAGGGATGGGAACGTCAAGAGCGGTCGCGTGGGAAAGAGAAAATGGCTAACCCTCTTCTGGGAGAGCAGACAGGGGCATCTTCAC
>JACYXH010000366.1:117500-146160 GCA_026745465.1 Lota lota
TGGCGGGGGAGACGACAGGGCAGGGGCGTTTCCTCCCCTTCTGACGCACTCCACTCCACTCCTCGGTGGGCTTCCATCTAGGGGTGTGTGGACAGAGGTGAGAGAGTCCTGAGCGTACCCCTTCACTGACACTCACCGCAACATAAATTCCTTAAGATGGGTGCGCTTCCAGCGAAGGCTTTTAAGGTAAAAGTGGGCCGGTGATTTACTAAGTCCTAAAATAAGGCCTCATAAACCTGTGACTACAGTTAAGGGCAGTGTCATTGAATTGTGGATAAATGTTGGACATTGGAAACTCTGGTTACAAATACAATAGTGTCAGCGTTTTTTCCCGACAACCTAATCACTGACTGGCAGCCAACTGGTAAGTAAAAAAAAGTGACTTTTTAATAGCGGGTTGGCTGTAAAAAAATATATGGACCCTGTCCTGGTGTTATGGTCCGAAGTCATATTTAGGAGCGCTTTCTGTTAATGTCCTTGTTTCTTTGTGTGCCATTGTTTTTGTGTTGATTGTTTCTTGAGTTAATTGGGTGTTTGTGCTTGATCGGTTGGGTGTGTGCGGGTGTGGTCCCTGCGGATTGGCCTGCAAGGTGGCCGCCGGGGTTCAAAGGTCAGCATGGACCGTACACACGCATGTTGACACCTCCATCCCAGTGTGTCTTAGTTTATGAGTTGTGTTTGTTTGTAAGTAATAAATGCAATATCTGTAACTTCTCCCCTGTAGGCAATCATAACAGTGATATAAATCAAGCTTGGTGTTGATGTTGAGAAATCGAGAAATGGAGCATTGAGTCCACGCCAGCCATCAAAAGTTCACCGTGGATCAGAATGAGACACCGTCTGTCAGCTTTGCGAAGCCAAGTGACAAAGTGTGCGGGAAAGGGAAACTGAGGAGGTAGCGATAGAGAAAATGCGAGTGAAGACGCGATGACGATGTTCAATCGAGAAGTGTCAGAAGGTAATTCTAGTGCAATGTTTCATTTCTTTTTCCATCTTTCCTCCTACATTCTCTAGACATTTTTCAGCTGGTGCAAAAAGGGGACCTTCCAGAGTGAAAAATCTGTGTATGCCGTGCCTTCAGGCAATGTAGGCCTACCATGTGCAATGTCTTCTTAATAGCATGGCTGTCTCCACCACCGTGATTTCATCTCTGTGGGAGCATCTCGATGGGTTCACCGTAAATAGCAGTGCGCGGGCTGTACGTGAAACATGACAATGCTAATGTTTGCGCCCTTTGCCATGAGCAGGGCTGTATGTGCCTCCCCAGGAATCAGATAATCACGAGGAAAATAGAGTAGGCAGCTCGGTGGGTTGCTTATTTAGCTATACCCTATCTAGAGTACAGTCAGTGCTAGTCATTCCGTGTTCCCACGGAGCACCAGTAGAATCCACGTGTTCCGTTATTGACCCCTAGTGGTTAGAATGGGAAATGATTGCATGTTTTTATTTAATTTTTGCTGAGATTATGTGATAAATTAAGCAGTCTGCATCACGGTAAAATAATTGTATTGTATGACCTACTTTAAATGTAACCTGAGATTATCTTTATGGGACTGGGATGGCTATTGGGGTTGTTTTAACATGTACTTCATAATATACACATGAGGGAATATCTAGTACTCATTAATAACAAGTCATTTTTACATCCGAAGTTATTGTGAGCAATGCTTTTTTTTTAACACAAAACGTTGACACACTTGAGGAAAAGTCTATTCTCTCCGACATTGCTTTGTGAGATAGGGCCTACGATTTACATGGCGATTGTATTCTTCGGCGGTGAGAACGGTCAACGAAGGAAGTTCACCTGTGGAGATGGGAAGGTGAGAAGTGATTAAGTGGTGACATTCATTCATCGCTCCAAAAATGTTGCAACCCTGAAAGACCCGTGCTCGTGATTTATGAGCGGGGTTTCGGCCGTGGTTGCGGGCCGTCCTAATTTCGGCCGCAGTGACGCGTGAGATGAACGTGGTCGCTAGGTGAGTGAGCTTCGGGCGACGACAGCGGTCTCTCTCTCTCTCTCTCTCTCTCTCTCTCTCTCTCTCTCTCTCTCTCTCTCTCTCTCTCTCTCTCTCTAACCTTTGTCCCTCTCTCATGGTCGTGTGTTGTACACTTTGTCCTACCTTAGTTCATATAGTTATGCTTCAGTACCTCACTCTTCCTTGCCAACTTCGTCTTTCGTCTTTTCGTTGCGGGACAATGCTTCGTATGGTAAACTTGAGCTGCCTTGCCAGGTAGCGCTGCTTCTCGGAGGCAGGTTGGAAACGCTGTGTATCGCTCCTTTAAAAGCAGCTTCCACAGGGAGGATATACTTAGGCCTACACATGGAGGTGGCGCGCCGCTACCTTAACACGCGCACAGATGCAACCTTCTACCTTCCTCTTCAAGTCGCGCAGCAAAGCGAACTCCCGTGCACCCGAATTCACAGAGGCCCTTTCAGTTTCTCCGCCGACTCCCACTGACTACAAATAGAACCCGTTCCCTGGTCCTGTTTGTAGTCGAGCCGAGCCGTCTCCTCGCTCCATACAGTACACACATACCCAGCCTGGAAGTTGACACGAGTTGAAGTTTTAAAAGAAAGAGGGAGAGCTTTTCACTTTTAGAGAGAGAGAGAGAGAGAGAGAGAGAGAGAGAGAGAGAGAGAGAGAGAGAGAGAGAGAGAGAGAGAGAGAGAGAGAGAGAGAGAGAGAGAGAGAGAGAGAGAGAGAGAGAGAGAGAGAGAGAGAGAGAGAGAGAGAGAGAGAGAGAGAGAGAGTAAAACGGGGAGAGAGGTGGCAGGAGAATTGCAGCAAAAAAGTGTAAGAGTGTAAAGGAGAGGGGAAGAGATGGCTCACTAGAGAGATCGAGAGACTGTGCGGGGAGAAGTGAAGGTGATATAAAAAATAGTGTGATAAATAGAAAAAAGTTATGTAGAGATGGATAGAGCATGAGGGAAAGCGAGGTGGTGGGGCGAGAGGGAGGCAATGGATAAGAGAGATAGATTGTGGGAAGGAGAAAGAGAGACAGTGAAAGAGAGAGACAGTGAAAGAAAGAGAGAGACGGTAAAAGAGAGGAAGAGCTACAGTGAAAGATAGACACTGAAAGAGAGAGAGAGTGAAAGAGAAAGAGAGACAATGAAAGAGAGAGACAGTGAAATAGAGAGAGAGAGAGAGAGAGAGCGAGAGAGCGAGAGCGAGAGAGCGAGAGCGAGAGAGAGAGAGAGAGAGAGAGAGAGAGAGAGAAAGAAACAGTGGGAGAGTAAAAGTGTCATGGCAGGGTCTCCTCTGACCCCTAACCTTGGGACAGATGGCTCGCTCGAACCTTTGCACCGGCTAATGAGCGGGTCTTGGAGTGCGGCGTGGGTCTTGTGGGTCTTGTGGGTCATGGGGGGACACATGGACTCTGTCGGGGGGCGTCAGGGGGCCGTCGCACCCCAACCTCAGAGTGGATGTGAAATGGCACACTGTGAACTGGGTTTTGTCTCCAAAAGTTTGTGGCTATATGTGGACCCACTGGGCCCAGTAGGGCCGCGTTCACCACATAGACTTTTAAGCTAGCGTTCCTTAGCAGGACCATCGATTTGATCGATGGAGCATCCTGAACCTCAAAAGCGTATTTTTGTTCATAATTCTTATCTGTGTGATTAATGGCTGTGGGCAGGAACTCTTATTTCATACTCACTGCATTTCCGATATTTACAAGTGCACATTTTATTTTTTAAGTTAAATTGAATGCACAATTGAAGTCGATGACTCACCATCTTGTCTTCATCTTTAAACCAAAGTTCATTTAGTTTTTTGTTTTTTTTTTACAAAAGAAATCATCAGCAATGCAGGAAACGCAAAATGGTAATTCACGCCCCACAGCAATTCATCACAGAGATCCATAGATTATTTCCAACAGGAATAATGTCGGGATATGATGCAGCCCGTCTGTAATCCTCACTGTGGCGATCCGTCTCCGCCCTGGATCTCGCCGTCCAGTCGACCGCTCAATATAGGCGCGTTTACAGACCTTCGTCATTGTTCACGCTGTTTGGCTCCGGCCCACCGGAATGAGCAATGTTCCGAACGTTCCCGTGATGCGCACCGGACGGACAGCCCACGTCCAGGGACCTCGTTTGTAACGAGAGTGCAGGTGTGAAATGTGAGAGGGGGGCAGGTGTGTGTGTGTGTGTGGGGGGGAGGGGGGGGAGTAGAAGCAGTGACAGGTACAATCCTATGATGAACGATCAGAGAGAACTACACACAGAGGACCAGTGAACGGGCCCGGTGTACATCCATACTTAATGTGTCAATGATGCGTCGTGTTTTGTACTTTCCGCTCGCGTTGTACCCCCGCCCAAAGTTTTGGTGGGTGTGTTTCGGATGCCACTAGCCACCGGTCCAATCCATGTGAGAGGGAAACTTTTTTATACTTTATTGCCTTGTGCCACATGCTGTCTGTCTGTGTGTGTGTGTGTGTGTGTGTGTGTGTGTGTGTGTGTGTGTGTGTGTGTGTGTGTGTGTGTGTGTGTGTGTGTGTGTGTGTGTGTGTGTGTGTGTGTGTGTTAGTGCGTGCGTGCGCGCGCGTGTGCGTGCGTGCGTGCGTGCGTGCGTGCGTGCGTGTGTGTGTGTGCTGCCAGCGGAAGGGTAAGACCTTGAGAGCGTAGCTGATTGACGGCGCGTCTCTCGTCTGCGCGCGTCAGGCCAAGCTAGCTTGGCTCCTTGCTGTTGGGTGGTGTTGTGACACCCCTAGAAGCTGCTTTAAGATCTTGTGCCTCCAGAGGTATTCACACAGCAAGGGGTATGAGGGGGATGCTGTCTTCAATTGTACTCTTTATAGAGAGGGTGTATTTGTAGTCAGGGTTCACTTGTATGAATTCCTGTTTTTTTAATGGTGAGAGTTGATTTTTACACTGATTTCTCATTCATGATCGATCTGATAGCGAATGTGCAAGAATGCGAATTGATCCATCCAGCGAGATCTTACTAGCAGCTGAATATGAATAGCATCACTAGTCCAACAATATTAACATTATAATTTCCTGTATGAACCTGCTTATTGATGGTTTAAGATCAGATCATTATCTATCCCAGACAGGACATTTGGGTGCCACAACAAAAAGTACAGGACTGTAATAAGAATAAAAAATATACCAGTTATATGTAATATTGTGGAGAATTATGATGATAATTATTATGCCGCATGTTATCATCCTAGTTAACCAGATTGTTGCAGTTGAATCACACGCACCAACGCACGCATGCACATTCACACCATGCAAGACAACAACCGTATTTTAAAGGGTAAAAATGCAATGATATAAATCTACGTAAGATACGGCATTGAATTTGGTGGTTTTTTGACGTTTTTTAGGCCGCTTTTCCTCAACTCTACTACGCCAATTTATATCAATGTACGTCTAAAATTAGGTGTAGTTTTGACCCTTATGGCCTTCCATAGTATCTTTCTGTTCCTGGGCATAGTCTGAGTTACTCAGTTAGTCATCGAGGACACCTCAATAGAAACACTGATGATTGGACCCAGTAACCAGCAGATACTCTGCCTCTGCCCAGATTCTGCAGGCAGAATAAACCTCTCACACACAGGATATGACATCTCTCTCTCTCTCTCTCTCGCTCGCTCTCTCTCTCTCTCTCTCTCTCTCTCTCTCTCTCTCTCTCTCTCTCTCTCTCTCTCTCTCTCTCTCTCTCTCTCTCTCTCTCTCTCTCTCTCTCTCTCTCTCTCTCTCTCTCTCTCTCTCTCTCTCTCGCAATGAAACACTGCCATCTACGGAGCATACATCAAATAGACGCAGATCGCTTCTTAGAAAGCGGTCATACAGTGCATGGATTGCATTTATTTCCCCCTATTTAGATAGTTGGTGTGATGTCTTCCCAGTGCTGCCTACAGTCGTTTTAAAGGCGATAAATGTCATATTCAATAGTCATCGGGGACAGGGGGTGATCATAAACTGTCGGACGCAAAGCGAATGCCTCTTTCGGAGTTTCCATTTGTGTGCACACAATAAATCACCCTTTTAATCTATCGTTGTTTGGATTTATTTATATTTATAAAGCTGCGATCGTATCCGAGGTGAAGAGAGACATAGGGAGGAAGAAAGAGAGAGAGAGAGAGAGAGAGAGCGATGGAACTATTAGTGGCATGAAAAATCAACAGCAGAGTATATTTTTCATCCTGTGGTTGTTCATAATGTTTCTGACATTTGAGCGAGGGTGCGACAATAATATGTGAGAGCTGCTGCCTGTCAATCATGCTTATTGGATGCAGTAAATATTTTCCACTTCACACAGTAATCCAGCAACTTGGGATTAGTCACATTTTTCATAAGAACTCCTGCAAAAGAAGTATTTGCATTTTACTCAACCCTGCAAGCAGGGCCGGGTGAAGGCATAGGCCATATAGGCAGTCGCGCCACCGTCTGGTGGGCGCGCCACCGTCTGGTGGGCGCGCCACCGTCTGGTGGGCGCGCCACCGTCTGGTGGGCGCGCTGATCGCCCTCGAAGGAAAAAGTTAAATGAAAAATTAATTAAGATTAGCCGGCACCCTTCCTAATTTTCTGCCTTGAGGTAACAAATTAAGAAAGAAAGAAAGTAATACACTGTATACACTGTAATGTCATTTATATCCTCTTTATTGATTATTGATCTATTTCCCCTGTCTCAGTGGCGCAGTGGAGAGCACTGTTGGATAACCCTCTGGGGACCAGGGTTCAATTCCTGCTGATGTTTGTTTCCATTGAACCATTATGTAAGTTTTAAACGTAACGATATCATGCCCATTGTACCATCATATATAACCTCCGTGGGGAAGCAGAGAGAGCTGTTTGCTAATGCTCTGCAGACCAGGGTTCAAGTCCCACTGATTAACTTCAATGGAAGCCCCTTATTTCTATATCATGTGAATTGTAAAGTAAAGTATAACCTCCAGCGATATCCTGGTCGGTGTCTTGGTGGAGCAGCAGTAAAGGCTGTTGGTGAACACTCTGTAGGCTCAGGTTTGAGGCCCTGCACATACTAGCATCAAGATGACTTGGAGCAATCCACGCCACCCCCTTTATTTATTCTTCCATGGAGATGTCGTGGATTCTTATGACTCAAGTGTCTCAGTGGTACAGTGGTCGCTCACGATACAATCCTCTTGCTGATAAGTCACATCTACTCAAACGACGTCTACAAGTATAACTTCCGAGCATTTCAATCTGTGTGTTAATGTCGTTAATTAAAAACGTTTACAAAAACCTCAGAGTGTCAACGGGAGAGAGCTGTTGGTTATCTGTTCTTGAGACATGGATCGATTCCCGCATGTTTAGTTTTGTGGGTTATGTTGGTATTGTGTGATAGAGAGTGGCAGTGTCTCATTCGCGATACAATCCTCTTGCTGTTAAGTCATGTCTATTCCAACATCAACTACAAGTATAACTTCTGAGCAGCTCAGAGTGTACGGCTCTGTGGTGCAATGGAGATCCCCCTGAACACAATGTCAACCATCCACGGGCCTTGAGCCAGCCTAAAAAGCTGGTTCGAGTCCCATGCGTGGCAACAACAACGCATGAACCTCGATCCAGTCTTGAAAGTTGGTTCAAAGCCTGTGCGTGGCTGACATAGTGTTCTAGTCCTTTGTGTTGGTGTTGTGTGAATGAGAGTGTCTCGTTCACGATACAATCCTCTTGCTGTTAAGTCTATTTCAAAACCCACCAACATAAGAAGGACTTGAACCCTGGTCTCCAGCACTTTAATCAGCAGATCATACCACTTACACACTAACTAAGCCATGTTGGAAATTCTACTTTAAATTTGAAGACTTCCGTTTTGTCTGACTGGCGACATTCTTGGTGTTAAGTGTTCATTTTCTCCATTGATTCAAACAGTTTTGCCACCAGTTCGTAACATTCATAATGCTGCAAATGCAAGGGCTTTCATGAGTGGGCCACAATCCCCATTATGTTACCTCATTGGCAATAGATAGAGATAGATACATTAACTTACATAACAATCTTTGAGATTGCGAATTTAGTTTCAAAAGTTAAAAAAACATTAGCGGGACTTGAACCTGCATCTCTATGCTTGATAACCAACAGCTTTTTGCACCACAGCACCAGCACAGCATGAAAGCTCTGATCCTAAGTTATATTTGACATTCAATTCATGTGACTTTTTCCAAAAGTAAAGAGCAGTACTCAATTTAAATGCAACTATAAACATGAAATAAATGTCCAACAATAAATACACAATTTAACTACATAAACGCAATTTCCAATAATACAAAAATGTTCATACATATCTCACTATACCTATTTAGCTAAATGCAATAGCCTGTCTGTAGCCTATTCTTTTCTTCCAGTTCTCTTCCAAACCTCTCTTCCCAGGTTTTAAACGATGCATATGTCCCTGCACGCCACACTCTTTAAAGTTACTATCAGAACCAAAGTGAACTTCGACGGCCATGCGCAAATGTTTTAGCCTCGTTTTCCGGGTGAAACAACAGCTTATGTTTCGATGCTGCTCACCTCCAGACACACCAGCGTGAATCCCCTGAGTTATGGCCGTAACAGCGGGATGTAGTCCCTCTTAAGGCGAGAGAGATGGAGTTTGGCTCTGGGAAAGGTTTAGAGACTTTGCAGACAGCAACATCCTGGTGGTTAGCAGCACCGCCTCGGAAATTCTCTCCAAAGCCAGCGGATAACCGTGACCTCATCCACTCTCCCTCCCCCTCCTGTGTGCTCTCTGAGAGATGCATGAACCCCAAAGTATCCAGACTGTTCTGGCGGAGCACCAGTAGCCCCCCCGGTCTGGGAGCGAGGCGGGATGAGGGTTTGCTCTCCAGGGCTAAGAGGTCTGTCAGATTAGCGGGCAATCTCCAGCCCTCAATTACGAGGGAGGGGGATCGCAGGCGAGTGGAATTCCCTCATCCCTGCCCCCCTCACCCTGCACCCAACAGCTACACCTGGTACATCCCCCTCTCTCCGCTCACCTCATATCCACCCAGAACAGCCTATCGCTCTCTGCTCACTAACTCCCTCTTCTCCCCCGCTCCAATATGCACACACACACACACACACACACACACACACACACACACACACACACACACACACACACACACACACACACAGTGAGAGACAGAGAGAGAGAGACAGAGAGACAGAGAGAGAGAGAGAGAGAGAGAGAGATCCTCTCTGTGAGTGAGTGTTATGGTCAGTCTCCAAAGAAGCATCCCAGTTCATTGCACCTCCTCTGCAGACACTGGGGGTGGAGGGGGTGGTGGTGGAGGATACAGGGCTCCATAAGTGATGTCTCCATACCTCTTTCCCACACACCCACACTCACACAACCTCAGCCCCACAGAAGCATACCGTTGTCCTTTTCATTATATTTTCTTTGCATCCCTGCCACAAGGGTTTAAAATATTTTTTTTTCACTTGAACATGTTCAAGGCTCATCATGGAGGAAAGGGAGAGACAGGCCTGCATCCCCCCGGAGAGAAGCCTGCTAGTGCTACAGTGACAGTCAGAATGTTAATGTGACTGACATCACTTGACTGGTGGATTTGAAACCCACACACACAACACACACAGGCTGTCAAAATAGGAATATTTGATTTTCTCGGTTGCAGTGTGTGCGCAGGTTACAGATGATGGATATTCTCCAGGCGATCTCTCTTTGCTTGGTACGGGGACGAGGTGTGTGTGTGTGTGTGTGTGTGTGTGTGTGTGTGTGTGTGTGTGTGTGTGTGTGTGTGTGTGTGTGTGTGTGTGTGTGTGTGTGTGTGTGTGTGTGTGTGTGTGTGAAAACATTGCATCTCGCCCCTCGCTCTGTGACTGTATAGGCCTACTGCCGTATGTTAAGCGACGCGCCAAAGTGTGATATGAAGAATGGAATTCACATTGCACACTCGGAACCTTAATATATTCCATGGTGAGATCTGTTATTGCTTGGCCTTGTTAAAAGTTTCCTCTAAATTATACACCGGCACCAGCTGGCGAAAAGACTCAAACAATTGTAAATGTTTTGCTCTCGGCAGTGACAGAAGCAATCCGAGACGACCTTTAGTGGTGGTGTCACTGAGAACCAACCCTGTAATGATTAGGCTCCAAACCAAAGGCAGACCTGGTTCCTCAACCACACTTTCACCCTTCTTCACTGGAGCCGACGAGAGTACAGCGACCAAACACCGAACCAAAGAAAACGATCACCCTACTTCCTGATTTTGTTTATTTTTTTAGGGGCGGACGGCGTTCATAATTGTAGCTGTACGCGTCTGTTCTGAGAGAGACCGGATCTTCAGGGGACAGGGTTTGAGGAGCGACTGACTGAGATAATGAGAGTGTGTTTGTCTCGGGTAAGCAGCAGTGCGTACATTCGTCAGATGTCTGTCTGTCTGTGTGTGTGTGTGTGTGTGTGTGTGTGTGTGTGTGTGTGTGTGTGTGTGTGTGTGTGTGTGTGTGTGTGTGTGTGTGTGTGTGTGTGTGTGTGTGTGTGTGTGTGTGTGTGTGTGTGTGTGTGTGTGTGTGTGTGTGTGTACAACACCGTCTGACATAAGGGTGACGCGATAAAATCGGAGTGCAAGTTTCTCATCATACTTATTTCATTCCGGGAGCACACAGCGGCTCTCTCATGTATCCTATTGGGAGTTCTCATATTCACCCCTGCATGCATAATGAAGTGCATCTTTGTATTATAAATGCATTGAATAGTTTATTATAAAAACGCTGTTTGCGCACTGAGCCTTAAAATCTTCCTGAAGCAGATACTCATTTGTTATGCTTTTGTTATATTACCCTAATCCGTTGACTCACACTGGGCTGACACACACACACACACACACACACACACACACACACACACACACACACACACACACACACACACACACACACACACACACACACACACACACACACACACACACACACACACACCTTACGTCACCACCAGAGGGCTATAATATAGAGGTTTTGGACTTCTCAAGGTTGCATGCAGTTACTCAGGGTGTCCTCCAACAATTGTCCATGCACCAGACCACCCATTGTAACGCCCTAGCCTGCTGTAAACTACAGGCACAGTCAATGTGACTGGCAGTGATACAGATGTGGTCTGCATTAACATCCCAGGTTGGTGGAACACTCAGACTGACAATAAGTCAGAGACGATAAAGGAGCAGGGTTGGTCGCTTCTTCGGATGACATGAATTCACAACTAGCATTTAAAGGCCAGATCATTTTTTTTAGTGCGTAAATCACATTCTGGGCTCATCCTACTGGCAAGACACAGGGATTATCTATTGGACATGTGAATCAGCTAATGCTACTTGAGCCACAATAATGGGAAAAAAAAGACAAAGAAACATCAATACAAGATAAATGGGATACAAAGAAGGAAAACCTGGTGCCAATGAGGCACTAAAGGATATATCCAGAGAAAGGTGGATCAATCGTGAGTAAATCGGTCTGGAAATCTGCACCAGTACCTAAGGAGAGATTTGTCACAAAGCCACCCTGTTTACTCCATGCTCCTCTTTCTATTGATGTGATGTAACATGAACACAAGCGGCAATGCGTCTAATGAGTGGGTTCTCGTGTCGACTCAGAGACAACTCCAGATCAAACCAGAAACGTAAATACAAATACCGTTCAACAGAACTGAAAACTGAAGTTCTCTGCTCCCTCGTGTACTCAAATACACATACGCCATCTTAACTCCCATTTTAGTCTGTTAAAGGCATCCGAAAATTCGCATTTTATTTTAAGAGAAATGAGTTGTTTGCGAGTGTATTTGTTGTGGAGAACAACTTTACAGTCATTACTTTAACAGCACAAGGCTTTTATCTAGCTATTGCACGATCACTCGTAGGCCCTTTCTAAAAGACCCTCCCAGTTAGTAGGCAGGAGACTTTCAGATACACAGTGTTCTGTCCACTCTAACTGGCTGAGCAACTGTGCTACGCGAACTAGCGTAGCTCGACTGGCTGGGAAGCGTCAGTGGGAGGGGTTTTGGGAGTGTCGATGGATAGATTCTTCTAAACAAAGAGAGCTATGGGCTGGCCAGCATTCCATTATTAATAGAAGATATCAGTTAAAGGATGTGATTTTATTGATAACATTATGGAAATCACTATTGATCAGCAGTGAGGAGGTAAAATGTAAACCATTGCAACTTTAAATTGAAGGAAGGCCTATTCTCAAAATAAGATTTTGGAAACTTTGTGAAAGAAAACTTTGCAGACTCAACAACAAACTCGTAATGTGTGTTTTTAATGACGCTGGGTAGATAACATATCTGCATTGAAAAGGGCTTGAATGTCAGGCCAGAATGATTACACATCACAGTAATAAAGGCGCTGTAGGCAGAGTTAATGACAGCATAGGATCCCTAACATGTCATGTCAGTACCACCAGTCAGGCTGAAACTGTGTTTCCTTACTCCTTAAATAGCATATCAACAGTCCCAAAGTGGCAGTTGTGTGCCACTGAGAGACAAGTGACATATTTTCACAGGACAGAAAACTTTGTCGGCATCGTTCCTTTTAGCAATTTTTTAACGTGTCAAGCAAAATGGACTCATTCGGTTGTGGAGCACCCTGTTATTTTTTTTTAAACGACAGAAATGATATTTTCTGAAGCAGCAGCCGGCGAAATTGGACACAACTGTACTAGGCAGCCTACTAATTGGACAAGCAAGGTTATATTCTTGTACCAATTGACTGTATGGCTATCACTTCCCATGGATGGAAATAGCGCTTTTTCAATGGCGTCGTCCGTGAATCATCATCATAGCTTGTTATTACCGATACCCAGGCCCACTCAGTGACCATGGTGTACGGGCAAGCCAGCACTCTCATTAAAGATGGTGTCTCATCCGCAAAGAATTTCAGGTGAGCAGCAATGATGCTGATGTGAATCCCTGGCTCGCTCGCTTTACTCGTTTCTTCAATCACTGACATCTAATCAGCGGTTACTTAAAAAGTAATTGGTTGAATCTGCCACCCTCCCACACAAAACCCTGTAAACACGTGCACTCGGTCAAATGAATTGAGTTGTAATGAGGAGTGGATAGAGAATACCTCCTATGGTATAGCTCTGGGCTCCCCTATTTATATGTGACAGCTCACTGTGGATTCACCATTGAAGCCAACCTGTGTGTACTTACGCACATGGTGGATTGGGTGCAGAGCAATGACGCATCTCACTTGTGTGTACAGTAAATTAATATCTACAAAGACATTGTTCCCCCCCTCCCCTGTATTTGCTGTAGGCTGAGATTCATATGCACACCGCCAATGATGTCATAGCTTGGTTTCTCCCTGAAGCAAAGCCAGCGGCAATGAATGGAATATCATATGTAAGGGATGCATCAGGGCATAAATGGATGCTGTGCCTTCTATTCACTTACAAGTAACATGAAGGGGTAGCCAGTTGCTTGCAATCTGCAATCCTGCACGCTACACCTTAAAGTGGCATTTAAAAAGAAAAGCAGTACAACGTTTGTTGCAATTTTCAAATGTTTAGTCTAGAGAAGGAATAGTTCAGCCTAGAGGAAGTAAATGGCAAAGGCCGGCGGCGTGTTATTCTGCAGGTAACATATGGTTAACCGAGTTGATCCACGAAACAAAAAACCCTTGATGCGTCATACACGTCATAATAATACAAATAGTATTTACATTATTTGAATAAAGCACGTTAAGATAAAGCATATATAAAAGCACGTTTCTGGTCTTATTGCTAAATCCTAACCCTTCCCATTCACAGTCACATACTTGTTTCTTCCTATGCCCAGTGTCGGCTGTCCCTCCCCCCAGCCTCTCTCTCTCTCTCTCTCTCTCTCTCCAGCGGCTCTATCAGGGGCCTCTTAATGAGGTAATATGGGCCCACGCCTGGGAGCAGATGTTGCAGCGCAAACTCAACGTGACATGTCGGTGATTGATGGCCGTCTCCCTCCCGGCAGCACTAAAAGACCACGGCGCAGTTTGGCGAACGGCATTGGGATAACAACCCACATTACGCCGAGACAGCTGTCGCCATGGCGCCCGGGCAGGCAGGAAGGCAAACCATCGCATTTGGCCCGTGCCTCAGTCGAGCCGAGGAGATGGAGAGCCAATTACGGCTATTTACAGCGTGAGGGTGCGGTGCTGGTCTCTATGAAGGCCCCTGCTGAAACAAATAATGGAATAGGCCTACATGGGTTTGAAACGAGAGAAAATGCTGGAAATAGCGAGGTGGTGAATCTTTTGTTGTTTTTTAAGTTTAAAACAAAGCTGTTGGTGGTCTGGTTCTGTGAGTTTGTTAGTCAAGTGTATCGTTTCTTTGGATGTGTCGTGTGTTTGGGAGAAAATGTGTGGTTTGACCTTCGTCTTCAAGTTGAGAACATTCAAGAATAGCAGTGTTAATTGGCTTTTTATGAGGGCTGAGAGCAATGGCATTTAAAAGGTTTATTTGGGACTGGTAAAATACATGTTTTTGATGTTGTATTTGTTAGCCTTGTGACCAATGAGGCTCTCTCTGCATCTATTAAATTGGTCCGTACATGGGGTTTATAGTTAACGCTGCTATTTAATAAATGTGGCCAAATATAATTGTCTAGGGAATGTTAATTGCATGTAAAAGGTGTATTAGAAAGTATTAAATTTTCTTAATTTTGGGGTGTGTTTTTTTATAATACATCCATGCTCCTCTCTTAATTTTCTCCAAATGGGTGCAATATATCCGCCAACTTTTCCGAATGGAACTGAAATCACGCCGCGTCGATAGGGGGCGATGTAGACGACCATTACGCTTAAAAAGAACAACGTAGAACAACCCCGGAAAACAACAGTCTCATTCATTTGTTATGGTGGTAATCTGTATAACAACAGCAACACATTCATACTTCCAGAAGAGTTAATCATATCTAAAAATGCTCAAAAGTAAATCTGCCAGCAAGGAGAAGAAAAGGAAACATGCACCAACTGAGGAGCAGAATGTCAACAGAAGACGCGTGTGTACGGAATCCAGTGTAGAGGTGAGATGTGAACCAAAACATGTTTGGGACCATGATAGCTGAACGATCAACGTTTAGGAACGGCTGGTAAATGTAGACGATGTTGAACTACATACCATCCAACAATAATAAAACAACGTGACAAGGTTTAACCTGAGTTATTTACCCTTTTAACAGAGCTGTCATCGTAGGACACACACAGACCCTGCTCATAACACTCATGACGCGTCCCAGCAGGACTCCAAGGATGATATGGCCGACGCAGAGCTGGACAGGATCGGCAGTGACATGGAGGAAGGGGGCCTGGATCTGTCTCTTCCCTTTCAGCCTATCAGTGCGTATGCGGCGGACAGGCAGGAGATGCTGGAGCAGTGTTTCCAGGTGCTGGGGGAAAAGAAGCTGCAGAAAATGTTACCTGACGAACTCAAGGTGAGCTTGTCTGGTGAGCTTGTTGTGTAGCAACGGTCAACTTGAAATGTTTTTATTTTAATTTGTAGTTTTCTTTCAGAGTTGTCCTTTAGAGGAGATCAAGAAGCTGTGCTGGGAACAGCTGGAGCAGCTTTCACAGAATAATCTCCGTCAGATTCTTGGAGGTGAGTCAGTGCTTTCAGCTTCACACACATTGTCTGCCCCCTGGGCCTCCAGCAATGGGGTCGAGTCGGGTGTATACACTTTACGAATGAATTGCTTCAATGCTTCAGTGCAATTTCCCACCGACTATTCTACTTAGGGGAGGAGCTGACCTCTGGAGAAGATGACATGGGTGCAGAAGCTTTTTCGACCAGCCAGTCAGTCCGGTTTGCATTTCACATTCGCATTTCACATATGTTATTTCCACTTCAATCCACGGTTTCATGAAATCATAGTGAGGGGAGGGGGGTCTATCAATGCACTGTATCAACAAGTATTATATATTTTTCGTAAACTTTTAACACAATCAAATGCTTTTTCAATGCATGCCTTTTGTTGCTCTTTCATTGTTTTGTTTGTAGTATATCGTACTGCACATATAATCAAAAGAACAATCTAGGCTCTCGGCTCTCGATGTCGGCATTGAATACAAATGTGTGTATCAGTACACCCTTCAATCACTGTGTGTCCTGTCGCCCCTCAAGGCAAGACAACAACGTGGACTCCACCTCCTCCATGAAAGACACTGAGAAGACGCAGGACCCCAAGCCAGGTAATGAATTCAAGACCAGGCGAAATCCCGTTCAGAGTGGATCCTATGGATGTTTTAGCCTGTGATTGGATGTGGAAGAATTGGATCATGTAATGGTGACTAAACAAACAAGCAAGCTAGCTGACGGGTGTGTTAGCCCATCGCAGGCTTTGTGTGAGGTTGGTTAACGGCAATTGAACATCCTAATAATACAAATGTTCTTCTGCAGAGTAAGTCACAATAGCTTTGGATGTAAAACGACTAAGAAAGTGAACAGGGGAATGTTGGCACAGGTTTAACAAATTATATTTATGACAATGAGTCACTTGTAAATTAGCGGGGTGGGTTAAAAGTCCTCTCAAAAAGTAGTCTGCTTCCGAGCCTGGTGCCCCTAGTTTGCCTTATTTCTCTGCCTTGCGTCGTCCTAAACGTATACATGTCCTCTCCAGACGACGGCGGCGGCGGCGGCGAGGAAGAGAGCGACGTGCTGAGCATCAACGCAGACACCTGCGACAGCGACATCGAGGGCCCCAAGGTGGAGGAGGAACCCAACGCCAAAGACCCCGCCCAGGCCGAGCCGGAGGCCCGGGAAGAGGAGGAGGAGGAGGAGGAAGAGTCCGCTGACCCCGACGCTGCCGTCGCCATGGCGACAGACCCGCCATCCCCGGAGGAGCCCCCCGTGGGCAGCCGCCCCCCCGCGGAGGAACAGCTGGACATCGAGAAAAGCGTCAGCGAGATCCTGGCGAGCTCGGGGGATGCTGAGGACGCCCCGGAATTGAACCCGCGACCCTCACCGCCGGCGCCTTTGGGGTTGACCGTCGGGGGCGTGGCGGGGGCGGGCCCTGACGTGTGCCAGCCGTCTCTTCAGCAGCTTGAACTCCTAGAGCTGGAGATGAGGGCCAGAGCCATCAAGGCGCTCATGAAAGCCAGTAATGGGAAAAGGCCTTCGTAATGGCATGCGTGTGTGTCTGTCTTATCTGTGGCTGCGTCTGTCTGCGTTTATGTGTATGGAATTACTCTAGTTTATGGGGCAGGACCTCCAAAATGTTTTTTCCGTTACCAAACATTTGTTTTTAAAGCTTTGGTGATTGTATTTCAAACTTCTTTTCTTTATTTTTTTTATGATGGAAAATGTATATGTTCAGGTATTGCTTGGAAAGCAACATTAACAATGTCTTGAGTGACTCGATATTGGAACATTAAAATGTGAGAAATATACATTCACTATAACACGGTTTTTACATTCATTGTTTTCTACAAACACTTTAAATCCCGTTTAACCCCATTGGTAGCTCAATGTTCAGGTTGGTTGCTCAATGTTTAGGGTAAGTACCTTTCCGTCCACTAGATGGCGACATTACTCCACCAAGATAAGTGAACCGGTGCCTTGGCAACGACCACAGATTATTTTTTATACTACTACCTCGGCTGATGGTCTATCGGTTTATGATCCCTCCTCCCTTCCACAGACGCATTTTACAAATTCACCAGCTCTGTTATCACTGTATAATCAGTTTGCCCTGTCCGTATCTGTACGACTTTGCAATGTCCCTTGCATCCCGTACGACGAGCGATCAATAATAAAACAAGTGTAGGCTTCATCCACAAGCAAGGAGCGGTGCAGATGCTTCTAGCCGCAGGCTGTGTGTGTGTGTGTGTGTGTGTGTGTGTGTGTGTGTGTGTGTCAGGCATACTAAATGGCAACTGTTTAAAGGGCTTATCAACAATAGTGTGTACATCTGGAAATCCTCCACATAAGAGGATCAATAAGCTTCTTTGAAAACGTTGTGCGATTGAACTTTGTTTCGAGATAAACCGATGCCTGTGTGGCTGGATGCAGGAATAGAGAAACCGTCCCGCCACAATGGAAACTCCATCAAGGTAATGGGCCTGGCGCTTCGCACCTATAGCTCAAGTAAAAGTAGCTGCCAATTTCATCCGCCAGAGTAGCTTTTAAATTAATTTCTGCTTCCTCTACGTCCTTTTCGATGCCGACAATGAAGAGCGCTCTCGTCTAACGCTAAGTATGTGGCCCATTTATTTAGACAATGCTTCATTTTTTTTCTGCACGTGGTCAACTAAAGTAAAAGGAGAACCAAACCACCACTTGGAGATGGGTTTGCGTTAGACGACTCCATCTCTAGGTTAAACACAGGCTATTGAGTACATCACCTCTGATTGACTTGTAGGGTTACCAGGTCACCTGCTTATTAAGTGGGAATGCTTAATTAGCTTAATTGATTGTTAATGAAGGGTTTTCTTCATTCAGTCCTTCAATTCAGTTTCAATCAGCGGAGGACAGGTGTGTCCCATCAACGTCGGCAGGTAACCGGTAACCATATCAGCCAATCAGACGTTATGCATGTGTGATAGCATGTGTTTAGAGATTGAGTCGTCTCAAGCAAACCAATCAAAAAACTGCTGGGGTGTGGTTCTCCTTTAAACAGAAGTGAGGTACCTTGGCAACACTGTAACACCCCCCCCCCCCCGGAGACGGTGGCACGCACAATAATCACCCTGGTGCCCCAACGCCCCTAGGTGCTTAAAAGCTTTTTCTTTTCGCGGGCTGTGCCGTATGGATTTCCAACAAGCAGGTAGCCTATATAATTATTCATGGATTCACGATTTCAAGGAGAAAATGCCACTAAAGTGGTTGCGCTGTCACATGCAATTGATGACTTATCACGTGTCATTTCCTGCCGCATTAGGATGTGATTTATCATTTCAGATGAGCAGATGAAAAAGGCCTGAATGCTAAGTTATAACTTTCAAACAATATGGAGATGCAGTTCCCCCCCCCCCCCCCCTCCGCGCAACTAACGTTGACATAATGCCCAGTATATTGGGTTCTTTATCCACTGTCGTGTCGAGACTAAAATACTTACTATAAACAAATGAATGGATAAATCAAGCTGTGGTTGACACTAGCCAGATGTTTCCTCAAAGGGGTTTGTTTCACATTGTTTCATTTTCTCATTTTCTTTCTGATTAGCAGCATATTTGAAAGCAATTGACGAATCTACTCTTGCCTTTTTGCTGTCATACACATTCTTTATGTTGTAATGCGACATACTTTTAGCATACAATACTATTCCTTTGCTATTATTATATGCTATTTATATAAAAAAGGTATACGTTTGCTTAACACAAGAACACCCACGTTCTCTGGGTTACAGTCAAACTAGCATGCTGCAGTAAGGAGAGAGAGAGAGAGAGAGAGAGAGAGAGAGAGAGAGAGAGAGAGAGAGAGAGAGAGAGAGAGAGAGAGAGAGAGAGAGAGAGAGAGAGAGAGAGAGAGAGAGAGAGAGAGAGAAAGAGAGAGAGAGAGAGAGAGAGAGAGAATCGTAAGTGATAGTTCTCGTACTTCCCACAGTAATTGTTCCCAAAGGGTATTGTTCTCGCTGGCATTTCCAGAAAAAGATGTACGTCAAAAGACATTCTTTAAAAAAGAGCACGCTCTGTTTTGATAAGCAGTGTCATTTGTCGGGGCTGTACCTTTTCCACTCTGCGAGAAATTAAATTGAACTAACAGCACATGCTGACAGGCAATAAATAACTTAGCACCTCTGTGAGACTAAATGAATTGATTTCCCCGAGCAATGATTCATCGCGCACATTTCATTTTCATCAAGTTCAGGCGGCTCCTCTTATCAAAATAAAAAAAAAATGTTGAATGGGTTGGAACTTTTAGATTCTCAATCATCTGGGGTTTTAATACAACAGCCGCTCCTTTGATACCACCGATTCGCTGCGCCATCGGCAATAAGCGCTGTCTGACTGCGTGTCCCGCATGACATGTTTAAAAAAAACACATTGCTATGGTATATCGGATAGAGGCAATTATGCAAGAGTAGTACAGGTAGTAGTCTTAAAAAGGAAAGAGAGCGCCAACTTCAGAAGTACCTGATTGTGTTTGATTTGAACATTTGATATTCTACCCCAGTGGAGGACATTATGCATTTTCTTGGAGAGCAGAAAAAAAAAACTATTCCTCCAACTTCTATACTCCACCCCCAGAGCTTTGTGGCTGGGGACATGCATTCAAAATGCTGCATTCATAGTATCAAGCAGCCATTGGTATTCTGGCACACAGACTAGCAGGGGCAATAAAGCACAAAATGCTCCTGATGGATGAGAAGAGACATGGTGGGGTGGGGTGGGGTGGTAGGATGGATGACCTCTGCACACAATCAAACTATGATCACATCAAATAACCCCCCCCCCCCCCCCCCACCCCCCACCCCACCCGCAGAATCCCATTAAAGCCAAACTTCCCTTTCTAGGCCATACAGTTCAGGATCAGCATATGCAGTTCCTTTGTGAGCCATAACAACCTTTCCTTCCTTTCCTTTTTCCTCTTTATTTCTCAGAAAACGGGGGGGGGGGGGGGGGGGGGGGGGGGGGGGGGGGGGGGGGGGATCTGAAACGTTTCAGCCGGTTTTCCCCTCTACTTCTATTCTCTGCACATACGTCTTGAGAAAGGTCATTCTGTACACGCCAGTGTTGATGTTATTGTCTTTGCCTTTCGTTTTTATGTCTGCAGTAGTCCTCAGTGATGGATGGTGTAGGCGAAGTGCTGCAGAACTGCAGTCGCTGGTTGGTTTCGCTCCGTTTTGTTCTCTACACATAATAGATTTACCGAAAGAAAACCCCGGTACTCCTTTTGGTATTCTTCCACCCGTAATTGTTATCATTGTTTACATACAGGTTATTGTCGTGGGCTTGAATGGGAGGGATACATTGTTGTACCTACACAATACATTAATGACCGTTTCAGATTGAAAAATGGAAAAGGATACACCAATATTACATAACAGAAAGTGTCGTTGTTTAATGCATGGGGCTTCAAATGTCCAGAATATGGAAGAGAACACTTGAGTTGACGCCACCTAGCAATGTCTCATAGCAGTAAGATGACGAGTGTCAAGCTTGATCTAACTATAATTAGGGGAGTCTCTGTACGTCTGTGTCTGTCTGTCCTTCAATTTTCTCGACAACCGTTCATCAGATCGACATCACACTTGGCGTGTGTATTGCTGAGGACCCATGGAAGTGCAATGTCGAGTGTGAAGTTGTTTGGCTGAGAGAGAGAGAGAGAGAGAGAGAGAGAGAGAGAGAGAGAGAGAGAGAGAGAGAGAGAGAGAGAGAGAGAGAGAGAGAGAGAGAGAGAGAGAGAGAGAGAGAGAGAGAGAGAGAGAGAGAGATGCAAGCAGCAATACCGGCAAACACAGGCCAAGACATCGGCCCGTTCCGAAAACAACGATTAACAACAAGAATATTCTCCATTTTCATAGATCATGCACACCACTGCTCACAAAATGGAGTCCTATAAATGCAAAAACCCACAACCATCCACAGAACCACTTCCGCATTCCCATCCCCAGTCCGCTACTCTCTCAGTCACACAGTTTCTCTGCGGGGAAGGTGGGGACTCGGGTACAAAAAAAACAGCTGCACAGTTATGGCCCCAGCTGCTTCCCCCCCACCCCAGTGGCAGCAGTCAGACGGCCCACAAAGTGTCCCCCAGACAGGCTGTAGATCACCCCCGACGTCCCTGGAACCTCTCTTTTTTTTTTTTACGGCGCTACTGAATGAGCAGCACCCGCTCTGCTGCGGTGCTAAAGGGGGGTGGGGGAAGACATTGAACTGTCAGAACCCGGCTGGGATCGCATTTATTTATTTTTATTCGGGAGATATATTCCCTGCTCCCCCCTCCCCTCCACCGTTGTCGAAGCCATTGAGAGGAGTAGAGCCGAGTAAATTACTTTCGTCAAAGTTGCGATAAAACTGTCACGCAAAAAAAAGAAAAGAAAAAAAAACAGGTCGTGCCAGGCCCGCCCTCAGCACCCCGCCATCTGGCGAGCGGGTGTATTACATAAGTGATTGTCAGAGGGAACGTCAGGAGCGGAGCAGGAGGGCCTGATGAGTTTCTGTCAAGGAGCTCCCTCGGGGGGGGGGGGGGGGGGGGGGGGGGGTGGGGGGGGGGGGGCGTGCGTGATCTGCTCCCGAGTTTAACATTCGTGGTGTGTGTGTGTGTGTGTGTGTGTGTGTGTGTGTGTGTGTGTGTGCTAAACTGAAAAAGGCAAAGAAACACACTCCTTCTAGGGTGAAGTCGTCTGCAGGAAGAGACAGAAAAGACAGAAACTGTCTAAAGACTTGGCTATGATGGAACTTAAATCAATATTAATGGTGGTCTTGAGTCTGTCGGAATTGAGTTATGCATGCTGCACTTGTTTTATGAGGTGTTACTTCTACTCTTGTCAACATACATGCCTGAAACCCCTTTGAATGCCCCCTGTATCATTTTTGTTTATTAGACAAACCTTTTGTTGTTCAACTCAGGATTTGTCTGCATGTTTATTTTCGTATTGATCACTACATTATCACACAACCCTATTTTGCAACACCGAGGGTTTGACATCAACCGTTTTCACTTTGTCTCTACAAGTTTGTCTCTGGGTGGTAAAGCGCCACCCGAAAAAGTCCAAGCAGTGTTCGTTCTCCTGCTTCATTACAGACCCTGAATTGAATAGCGTTTCAGCTCCACTTCCTGACACGCCATTTCACCCAGGCCCAAGTCGCACTCCCCCCCCTAAAGTAATTGCATGTCGGGTCTTCTGGCGTCTAGGGGCCCTCGTGGGTCTGTTGCTGTACCTCCGCTGAAATGTCCTTTACCAAAAGGTAAAATCACTACATTTGTAAAACACAAGAAGCGACACTGCTGTGAAAATACACTGGCGTTTCCTTAGTATTGCTACGTATTCGTAGCGGCCCTGTCCACAACAGTCTTGGTCGTTGGAGTGAGCGCGTAGATTAGCCAGCAGCGACGGATCAATAGTTATCAATAGTCGGGAGACGACAACACGACCGCTGTTTGTCTTTGTGTTCCACTTTGAGTCCCGTCATTGTCCTTCAGCGACGCGGGCAACATCACACACAATGAGAGATGCTATGGAATGACTCAGGCCTTTTTGTCATGTTTGTTTGCCGGGAGCCACTGTCACCCATGGTTTTGAAATATCACCTTTAAGTGGAGAGTGTTATGTTCGCTGGCTGCCCCGCTGGTTTGAAAACAATAGGGAAAAGACACCAACCGCTTTGTGATGCAACCCCCTCTAGGGATAAAGCTCCATAATATGTTCCCAGAGGGGGGGGGGGGGGGATTTAATGTTAAAGGTCTATGCTGTGTCACTCGCTGTGTGACGTTGTGTACTTTGATGTCAATCATGACAATACATTGGATCTATAAAATAGGGGCCTTTTGAAAATAAAGTTGTATTCAGGATTCATGAGTGTATGTTATTCAAATTAAACTTGTATTCCTTTGCTTTGGGCACATTTATTGTAACACAATCCAATGTTATCTGTGCGATTTATTTGAAATTAGTAATGCTATGCAGGCCCTTTCCTCTGTTTTGTAGTCAAGTGTCATTGGCAAAAGCTTCTGTTGAAAAATGGCCATTTAATACAAATTTACGGAGGAGCAAAAAGAAAAGTGTCAAATTAGTTGTCCTCGCATGTGTGATAATGTGCCCAGGAAATTAAGTATTTGTTTGGCTCAGACTAAATAGTATGGCACGTTGAACCCCCCGGCTTCGGTGGCATTCATCACCGCGAGGTTGAACTGACTCTACTTCACATTAATCAACAGGCAATCCCGTTTTATTTCGCATAATCTTCAGCAGAACCGAGCTAATCAGCGAGAGACGGATGCTGAAGAGGCAGACTTTGAAAGGGAGCGCTTTCCCAACTCATTCCTCGCGGCGAAGATGAATCGATGAGTTCCTTTTTGTTCAACCAAAGGTCGCACCGGAACCGATGAGTCTTCATTTAAAACCAAATAAACCACCGCGATCCATCATGACTAGTCAGCCTTCTTATTCACGCTAGAATGGGCTCAGGGTTCAGCCATTATACATCTCTGGGGGGGGGGGGGGGGGGGGGGGGGGGGGGTGGGGGAGGGTTGTTGATTGATAGTGCCGCACAGATTTGAAAGCCATTGCCATGGGCCTCGTTAAGTTACCGCGCTAATGATGGGCCACACAGGTGTGATCGATCGTTTGTCATTTTTCAAACGCTGTGCTTTCAAATGCACGTCAAACCTGAGCAGAAATACTCCTTAATTTTGGCATTTGCAGTGTGGGGGCGGGTCAAAGTAAGACCCCGCCACCCTGACTCCTATTGGTTGACTTCTCTGGAGGTAGCCAATGTTCTGTCACTGGGCGTGTCTTGTGTTGTTGCAATGTAATTTCCTCGTTTATTCTGTGTATCCGAGATGTCGTTTTGGCCACAATGGATCTTTAATCACGGCGTTATCGTTCACACACCAGACTCATTACACAGGTGGAGAGAGAGGGCAGTAGTTAAACGTGTGGGAAAAACAAATAGCTCCTGATGATAGCTGAGTAAGAAGGGGAAAGGAGTGCTTTTTAGAAAGGTAGGGTAGGCAATTTATTTTAGAAACATTTTGTCATATGTTAAAATTCTCTTTACATCCTGACAGCAATCAATAAATCAAATGCTCTGACCAAAAAAAAGTGGTATCTGTTTATTACTTAATATTACTATTTTATTAGTTTATACTGTTTGTATCTGCTTATTACAGGCCTGTGACAGACCTACTGCTAAAGCTAGCAAGCTGGTCACATGTTTTGGGGGAGTGGCTTTGGAGGGAGGCCTGAAGGGAGGGTTGGGATTCTTTTTCGGTTGGATACTATCAAAATCTAGCTTACTCTGGCAGGTTTCTCCAAATGGCCTACTCTACCTTTAATGTATATCAGACTAAAGACAATGTTCATTGTGGCTGTGAATAAATTGAAATTTCACTGAATTCTTTGGCTAGTTAAGTCAGAGAAATATTACTTGTTAGGCTGAAAATAGTGCCCTTGGTACATTTTCTTACTTTGGCAGGTAATTGCTTTTTTTCACCCCCAAATGTATTTATAAATGCATCAAAACCGTTGAAAGTGCGTGATGAATCCACCCTGAGTTAATCGCAGCACTATATTTTAAAGTTTAACTACGACACCCCTCGCCTGCCCCAAAGCCCCCCCCGTCACTGCCAAACCCCGCCTCCCCAGCACCCGCACCCCGCCCCCACCCCCCTACCCCCCCCCCCCCCCCCCCCCCCCCCCCTCCTACCCCCTCACACCAAAATAACAAGAAAGGAAAACGTTACATCTTATCTGCTCCTCGTTTTTTCTTTTTAACACAAGGGTTCAAATCGTCGCTGAAAGCCTTTGCGAGTGATGTGTGTCTTAATGTCTGTTTCTGGAAACGGCTGCGCCATGGGAGCGTTCCCATGGTAATGCGCGTCAGGAGCGCTCGCACAACCGAACGGAGCTCTCTGCGGAGGGAAACTTGTGGGGTGTCGTTTCATGTGATATTTTCCTCTTTGTTTCTTTAGTGGGAAGCGGCGACGACAGACACGGCGCGCCGGATGACTCTCGAAGGAGGAATGCCGTCCCCATCCCATAGTCCGGGGGTCAACGGAGACCCCACCCCCCCCCCCCCCCCCCCCCGCCACCCCCCCCCCCCTCCCCCCCCGCCATGTTAATCGCTCCTATTTTCTGCCATAATTTGTCATGCGTCCCGCCCCCCCCCCCCCCCCCCCCCCCCCCCCCCCCGTACTTATTAATACTCTGTCTAGCCATTGTTAAATCTTCAGGATTATTGAAGATAGAGGTGGTTAAAAATCCAAATGCATGTAATGTTTTCCTAATTCTCATCAGATAAATTAGTATTTATCAATTTGGATGAAAACTAAACAGGGTTTTAATATTCATGAGTACGTTTTACAATACTTTCTGAAATCTTCGATAGCCCCGTCGCTTTATGCAGTGGTAATGGGTCTACATTGTACCTGCCTACATGCAGATAAAGAAATACATTCATTTAAAGCTAAGAACATGTTAAAATGCTTATATCACCTCCTACATAACATCTGTTCTAAATTAATATTGGATTTAGCCTAACCAACGTGTTGAAGGTGTGCAGTACAATGTGTATAGTAAAAAATAAAATCAATAAAGTCACATGATTCTGATGTTTTTTTGGAGATAGTCTCTGTTACTCAAACTCCACCCTCTGGTGTTGTGTAGCATCACTAAACAAACAGACCTCAAGCTACAAGGTGGACAACATTAAGCCGTAGTAACATTTTTGCTACAGCTTATACAGATGTTTCATTAGATTTGAAGTACAAAGCTAGCTTTAGCTAGTCAGTATGATAATATGCTTGTGGTATAAAGCTAGATTTAGCTAGTCCATATGATAATATGCTTCTTTATTTACTATTAATTCTGTATTGTATTAATGTAGTTACTCACTTCCTTGTATCAAGGGAGTTGTTTTACGTTTTTATGGCCATTTCATTGCACCATGCAAATGCTGTATCATACAATAATACAACAAATATGTTTTATTTATAGAAACCTTTTTCTTTAAACTCAAAGACCCTTTAAATAATACGTACAAAACATGCAAAGCATAACAACTCAGAGAGGCAGAAAGAGGGACCGAGGTGATGCGAGTTCGATGTTAAAAGCAAAGTTTAAAAAGGTACACTTTCAGTGATGTTTTAGAAAAGAGGAGAGAGGTGGAGTCCTGGATCTGTCATCATCATCACCATCATCACCATCACCACCATCACGCGTGTGCTGGTGTTTATGTTCACCGTCAGCCCAGAAGCTCTGAGGAGAAGGGAGACCTGAGTGACGAGACCAAAGGGCTTCGGAGTTGAAAATGTCACGTTCATTTCAAACGTGCATTAGGCCTAGCCCCCCCCCACCCACCCACCCACCCACCCACCCAACCCTTAACCGGAAACATCTAATGAAGAAACCCATTAGAATGTCATACCTGCTTATGTGTGAATTTGGTGCAAAGTTTATTTGATATGCCTCAGCCCATTACTCCCAGGTCTTTGTGATTAGAAGGCCGGCGAATTGGAAGCGGTTTGGAGAAACGTTGGTGAAGTCTGCGTGTGCGTGTGTGTGCGTGCCTTTAGAATAATTCAGAGAAATGTGATTATCAAGGGACTCTGCTCTTTTCTTTTACTTTTTATTCCCATCCCTGCCTTAGCTTGCTGTCCTTGGCAGACTTTTTCAATGTTGCTCCGAATCCAGGTGTAGGAAGGAATCAAACAGCAGCCCCAGACTTCTGAAGCTGAGTGAAAGTGGACCGAAATATAAGAAGGGGAAGAGATGCAGAGCTGTGAGTCTTGCTCATCCAAAGCACAGCGCTTATGAGGGAAGCATCTGTCCTCATCTGGTAAACGTGTTTATTTGGTGTTTGTTTTGCTGTTCCATCCCCAACGTATAGCATACCACGAAGCTATTCTGCAGTGCAACACTGTCAGAGTGACAGATACGTTTGAAAGATTCGGTTTCCGCTTTTGTCCGTTGTGTTTTTCGTTCCCTTATTAGGTTGTTAGGTACTTAGATAGAGGACTGACCGCAAAACACGTTGTTTATGTTGCCGTTGTTGTGTGTTGGCGATGTTTTACGATATTCACGAGTATTATTTTAGTTTTGACAGTTTTTAACGCCACACATCTCTATAGACTCATCACGGTGTAGCAGCGAGACAAAACACATCATGAGCTGTGAGCACTTCTCCAGATATCCTTGCTTTCCATTATTTCCTATAGCTCTGTTTTTCCTTCTCGATGTACCTGAATCTCTCTCTCTCTCTCTCTCTCTCTCTCTCTCTCTCTCTCTCTCTCCTCCTCTCTCTCTCTCTCCTCTCTCTCTCTCTCTCTCATCCTCTCTCTCTCTCTCTCTCTCTCCTCACTCTCTCTCCTCTCTCTCTCACTCTCTCTCTCTCTCCTCTCTCTCTCTCTCTCTCATATCACTCTCTCTCTCTCTCTCTCTCTCTCTCTCTCTCTCCAGGTGCAATGGCATATGCACCAACATTTACACACACACGCACTCACTCACCCATGTCTCTGCGCGCGCACACACACACGTATCCTCTCAGTCTTCTGACACACAAGCTGACAAATCCCATTCTGGAAGAAAAAATAAATAAAGTTGATAAAAAAAAGTGCATTGTCTCCTCTCTTTCTCCTGTTGGCGTCAACCTGTCTAAATTGTCGGAGGAGGCAGCCAAGTGTGAAATTGAGTTCAGGACTGTACGCCGGGATGTGGTGGGTGGGTGGGTGGGTGGCTGCGGTGGCGAGGATGTGTTTGCTTATTTATTCATATTGGCGGTTTAGCGAAAATGAGAACGAGGGTCAATGGAACATGGAAGCAACCCCCTTTTTTTATTCTTCCTCACTCCTGGTCATTTTCCGTTTCGTGTTTTGTCGCCGGATGATGATGTATGTGCGCACGGACAGCTCGGAATCACGGTAGTTTTGAAGAGTAATCGCTGTCCCTTCCAGAGGTTTCCGTTACTCCAGTTCCTCTTTCTCGCGGGCATTTATTTTTCCAGTTGCTTTTGTCTTTTTCGTGCGGAAATGAAAAACAACAACTTTTATTTCTCGTTACGGCTTCGGTTCGACACACCATGTGACCAGAAATGTTACTCTTCTAATACATAA